>CAUYLG010070406.1:0-104867 GCA_963573385.1 Cacajao melanocephalus
TTTTTTTTTTTTTTTTTCTAGAAGGAGTTTTGCTCTTGTTGCCCAGGTTGGAGTGTAGTGGCATGATCTCACTGTAACCTCTGACTCCCAGGTTCAAGTGATTCTCTTGCCTCAGCCTCCTGAGTAGCTGGGATTACAGGCGCCCGCCACCACACCCAGTTTATTTTTGTATTTTTAGTAGAGACAGGGTTTCACCATCTTGGCAAGGCAGGCTGGTCTCAAACTCTTGATCTGAGGTAATCCACCTGCCTGAGCCTCCCAAAGTGCTGGGATTACAGGTGTGAGCCACCACACCCAGCCTCAGATTTTTCTTTAGGCATGGAAGTGTAGGGGTCCACATTAGGAGAGTTAAGAGTATAGCAGTATCCTAGGCTAAGCAGAGCTCAGGAGGAAAACCAAAAAATGGTCTGTGTCCATTTTGTACCTTAGGAAAGGCAGTCCATGAGTATCACTGGGTGGAGATTTCTGGATATGAGGTGTATAGTTTCTAGCAAAAGGGTCAAACTCAGTGCTGATGGAAAATTCTTGTTTGGGGCAATGTCTTCTGAGAAATGGTCATCTCAGGCAGTGAAATTTGGGCTCAGAGTGATGTCATGATGTCACCTGGGATGTGGAACTGGGGAATCCTTTGTGGCATGATCTCAGCTCACTGCAACCTCTGCCTTCCAGGTTCAAGCTATTCTCATGCCTTGGCCTCCTAAGTAGCTGGGATTACAGGTGCTTGCTGCTATGCCAGGATAATTTTCGTATTTTTAGTAGAGACAGGGTTTTGCCATGTTGGCCAAGCTGGTCTTGAAATCCTGTCCTCAAGTGATCGACCTGCCTTGGCCTCCCAAAGTGCAGGGATTACAAGTGTGAGCCGTTATGCCCAGCCTGAGGCATCCTTTTATGTGGTACTCACTTGAGTTGATATGGACCTCCAGAGTGTAAACCAGTTAAAGTACAGAAACTAGTAGTAATAACAGTAAAAGTCAACATAAATGGTGTGCAACTGTGCCTGGCAGTTTTTCTTTTTTGGGGGGCTTTTTGGTGGATTTTGCTGCTGTTTGTTTTGGGGTTTTGACACAGGGTCTCACTCTATTGCCCAGGCTGGAGTGCAGTCGTGCAATCATAGCTCACTGCAGCCTTGAATCCCTGGGTTCAAGGGGTCCTCCATACTCAGCTCCTGAGCATCTGTGACTACAGGCAAATGCCACCGTGCCCAGTTCATTTTTCAATTTTTTGATAGAGATGGGGGTGTCACTATACTGCTGTGGCTGGTCTTGAACTCCTGGCCTCAAGCAATCCTCCTGCCTCAGCCTCCCAAAGATCTGAGAATACAGGTGTGAGCCACTGCACCTAGCCAAAATTTAGCTTTAAATGGGTCCTGTGGCCAGATGCAGTGGCTCACGCCTGTAAACCCAGCACTCTGAGGCCAAGGTGGGCAGATTACAAGGTCAGTAGATCGAGACCATCCTGGCTAACATGGTGGAACCCTATCTCAACTAAAAATACAGAAATTAGCTAGGTATGGTGGCAAGCGCCTTTAGTCCCAGCTGCTTGGGAGGCTAAGGCAGGAGAATCACTTAGACCTGGGAGGCGGAGGTAGCAGGGAGCCGAGATGGCGCCACCGTACTCCAGCCTGGGCGACAAATAGACTCCTTTGAGGTGAACCAAACTACCTCCATCTTGGTTTTCCCCCACCCCCTGCCATTCCTCCCTTGAGTGCATACCTGGGTCACACAGTGCTAGGTCATGTTGTGCTTAGAACCATAGAAACACATAACCATTGTAACCATACCCTGTTTGACAAGCCCACTTGCTATTGTGAATATCCCCTTGATTGATCCTATGGAAAGTACTGAAATGCCCCCCTTGGTAACCAGCAATCATGGAAACCGCTTGTGTATACCATTAGTTAATCAACAATCATGAGAGCTTCCTGCCTCCCAGTTACCAGCCTCTTTCTCTAACTTGCTTTTGTTCTGCTTCTGTAAAATTCTGCCTCAGCTAGACTCCTCCCCACCTTTCTTAAGCAAGGCATAAAAAGAAATCACGCCCCTTTCTCAGGGCTGAGAGATTTTGAGCATGAGCTGACTCTCTGTTGCCGGCAATAAAGGACTCACAATCACATCTCAGAGAGTGGCGCTTTCCTAACAACTTGCTCGGATACAATACCTTCTCAAAAAGAAAAAAAAAATAAAAGAAAGCATATACCCTCAGTCTGGTCTCTTAATTTTGTCCCACCTGAGAGATGGGGACAAAATTGAAAAATTTTTAAGATGTGTTAAGACCTGGGGCAAAATACAAACTTATGTAGGGGTTTATTTGTTGGACTGGAATTTGAAAAGGAGTTGTTTGAGGACTTCATTATGTCTCTCAGTTAAATTGTCTATTTGGAACCTGTCAGGGACACAAAACTTCTCACGCCTGTAATCCCAGCATTTTGGGAGGCTGAAGCGGGCAGATCATGAGGTCAGGAGTTCAAGACCAGCCTGGCCAACATGGCAAAACCCTATCTCTACTAAAAAATAATAATAAAAAAAATTAGCCAGGTGTGGTGGCAGGCAGCTGTCATCCCAGCTACCTGGGAGGCTGAGGCAGAAGAATCACTTGAATCCGGGAGGTGGAGGTTGCAGTGAGCTGAGATCATGCTATCACACTCCAGCTTGGGCAACAAGAGCAAGACTCCGTCTCAAAAAAAAAAATTATTAAAAAAAAAATCCTTTCCAGCACTGTTCTTTTTAAATTGAATCCTGTAAAAATTCCTTGACTTAATCTTTGAGATCTTTCTTCTTTTTGAATTTGAGTAGTTACTGCTATGAATTTCCCTATTAGCACTGCTTTCACTGTATCTGTCTATTCAGGGTGCTATAACAAAATACCATAGACTGATGGTTAATAAACAACATAAATTTATTTCTCCCTGTTCTGGAGATTAGGAAGTCAAAGATCAAGGTACAGTCAGATTCAGTGTCAGATAAGGGCCCTTTTACTGGTTCACAGACAGGCATCTTCTTGAAGTAACCACATACAGTAGAAGTGGCATGGGATCTCTTTGGGGTGTCTTCCATGTCGGGGGGTAATCCCATTCTGCAGAACCCTCATGACCTCATCACATCCCAAAGTTCCCAGATCCTAATACAATAATATCCCAAAGTTCCCATATCCTAATACAATAACTTTGGGAGTTAAGGCGTCAACATATGCAAGTTGAGGAGACAAAAAGATTTAGACCACAGCAACATCTCATAAATTTTGGTATGCCATGTCTTTGTTTTCTTTTTTTTTTCTTTGAGATGGAGTTTTGCTCTTTTTGCCCAGGCTGGAGTGCAGTGGCACGATCTTGGCTCACTACAACCTCCACCTCCAAGGTTCAAGCGATTCTCCTGCCTCAGCCTCCCGAGTAGCTGGGATTACAGGCATGCACCACCATGCCTGGCTAATTTTGCATTTTTAGTAGAGACAAGGTTTTGCCATGTTGGACAGGCTAGTTTCGAACTCCTGACCTCAAGTGATCCACCTGCCTCGGCCTCCAAAGTGCTGGGATACAAGCGTAAGCCACCACGTCTGGCCAGCCATGTCTTTGTTTTCATTTTTCACAAGATGTTTTCCAATTTCCCTTATGATTTCTTGCTTCACCCATTGATTGGTCAGGAGTGTGTTGCTTATAATAAAACATTTGTGAATTTTCCAGTTTTCCTTCTGTTTTTCATTTCTTGTTTCATTCTATGTAACTAGAAATGGTACTTTATATTTCAGTCTTTCAATTTCATTAAAACTTGTTTTGTGGGCTAACATATGGTTTCTCCTGGAAACTATTCCATGTATGCTTGAAAAAAAACGTGTTCTCTTCCGTTGTTGGGTGGGTTGTGCCTGTTAGATCCAACTGCTATATAGCACTTGTCCTGTTGCCTTCTTTTTTTTCTTTTTTTTTTTTTTTTAAGACGGGGTTTCACCATGTTGGTCAGGCTGGTCTTGAAGTCTTGAACTCCCAACCTCAGGTGATCTGCCCGCCTTGGCCTCCAAAGTGCTTGGATTACAGGCGTGAGCCACCGCGCCCGGCCCATTTCCTTACTATGTGTGGCTGTTCTAGCTATTAAATTGAAAGTGGTATATTGAGATCTCCAATTATTATGCAGAATTGTCTATTTTTCCCTTTAATTCTGCCAATATTTACTTCAGGTATTTTAGGCTCTGATGTTTGATGCATATACTTTTTTTATCTTCTTGCTAAATTTTACCTTCTATCAATATATACTGTCATTCACTGTCTCTTTCAGTTTTTGACTTCAAGTTTACTTTCTCTGATAGGAGCATATCCAGCCAAGCTCTCTTTAGCATACTATTTGCATGAAATTATCTCTTTCCATTAGTTAACTTTTAAACTTTTTTGTCTTTAGATCTAAAGTGAAGGATGACTGAGTGCAGTGGCTCACGCCTGTAATCCCAGCACTTTGGGAGGCTGAGGCGAACGGATCACCTGGGGTCAGGAGATCGAGACCATCCTGGCTAACATAGGGAAACCCCGTCTCTACTAAAAATACAAAAAAATTAGCTGGGTGTGGTGATACGTGTCTGTAATCCCAGCTACTTGGGAGGCTGAGGGAGGAGAATCACTTGAACCTGGGAGGCAGAGGTTGCAGTGAGCCGAGATTGCTCCACTGCACTCCAGCCCAGGTAACAAAGTGAGACGCCATCTAAAAAAGAAAAAAAAGGCAATCTCAATTTCATGTCATTTCAGTTTCTCCTCTAGTATGAATTCTCGTGTATAAGAACAATAATATCTGAAAACTTCCCATAACACCTCAGATTCATAGTTTATTCGTCCAGTGAGTATTTTCTGAGTCACCTAAGAAATATGTATTGCTAAAAATATTCACAGGTTTTTGTTTGTTTTCTTTGAGACGGAGTCTTGCTCTGTCACCCAGGCTGGAGTGCAGTGGTGCGATCTCAGCTCACTGCAACCTCTACCTCCTGGATTCACACAATTCTCCTGCCTCAGTCTCCCCAGTAGCTGGGATTATAGGCACCTGCTACCATGCTTGTCTAATTTTTAGATTTTTAGTAGAGACAAGGTTTCACCATGTTGGCAGGCTGGTGTCAAAACTCCTGACCTCAAGTGATCTGCCCACCTCAGCCTCCCATAATGCTGGGATAATAGAAGTGAGCCACCACACCCAGCACATCCCCATATATTTACATTCATACAGCTTATTTGCAGTGGGGATTTTCACATGTATAGTAAGACTTGTAAAACGGATGCAATATTTCCCTCATTTTGTATTATCAAGATTTCTCTCCAGTGTGAATTATCATTTATACTAAAGGATGAAATAATATAAATGTGTATGTTTATGTGTGTGTGTTTGTATACATATACATATATGAGAAGGCATTCGAATATTTTTTGAGACGGAGTTTCGTTCTTGTTGCCCAGGCCGGAGTGCAATGGCGCAATCTCGGCTCACAGCAACCTCTGCCTCCTGGGATCAAGCGATTCTCCTGCCTCAGCCTCTCAAGTAGCTGGAATTACAGGCGCCCACCACCATGCCCAGCTAATTTTGTATTTTTAGTAGGGATGGGGTTTCTCCATGTTGGTCAGGCTGGTCTCGAACTCCCGATCTCAGGTGATTGATTACAGGCATGAACCCCGGCATGCAGCCAGGCATTCTCATATTTCTAACATGCATAATGTTTTTGGCCTCTTTGAAATTATGAAATATTAACACATGAGGCAGAAGTAAAGCTTTCCCACATCTTACCTTCATACGGTTTTTCTCCAATGCATGTTGAGTGACTTAGTAACACCGGAAGAATTTTTAACATTGTCTTAAATTCATGAGGTTTCTTATACCTGAAACTGTCAGAAATTTCTGAAGGCTGTCCCAGATTTCTTACATATATAGGCTATCTGCCCACTGTGAGTTCTCTGATGTTGAGTTACTAAAAGGTATAAGAAGGAAATGAAGAAAAAAAAGAAGAAAAAAGAAGGAAGTGAAGATCTTGTAGCCTTTACATTTGTAGGATTTTATCCACTGTGAATTCTCATGTGGATACTAAGTCCTGAGCACTAAGTAAATATTTTACCACATTCCTTACATACAGGAGTTTTTTTCCAGTGTGTGTTATGAAGTGCTATTAAGGCTTGTGAAGTATTTTAAGGCTATCTCTCATTCTTACCTTCAATTGGCTTTTACAGTACTTTTTGGCATGAAAAATAATATGCCGGGCACAGTGGCTCAGGCCTGTAATCCCAGCACTTTGGGAGATTACAAGGCGGGCAGATCATGAGGTCAGGAGATTGAGACCACCCTGGCTAACACAGTAAAACCCCATCTCTACTAAAAATACAAAAAGTTAGCCAGGTGTGGTGGCACGTGCCTGTAGTCCCAGCTACTCTGGAGGCTGAGGCTGGAGAATTGCCTGAACCTAGGAGGCAGAGGCTGCAGTAAGCTGAGATTGTACCACTGCACTCCAGCCTGGGCGACAGAGCAAGACTCTGCATAAAAAAAAAAAAATAGTGAAAGAAACAAAGGCTTTACCACGTCTTAGAACCAGATTTTTCTCCCAAAAGTGAGTTCTTACACTTTATAAGGTGTGAAGAATTACTGATGTCCCCTATTCCTTGTATTACTAGGACTTGTGTCCATGTTAAATTCATTCCTATTATATAAGAAATGGAAGTTCAGTGAAGGTTCTTCATGTTCTTTACCTTCATATGATTTTTTCCAAAAGAGTTTAGATGTAAATACTAAGATCTGAGGAACACTTCAGGTTTTTTCCACATGACTTAGTTCTTTGATGTTTAGCAAGTGCTGAAGATTGAGTGAAGTTTTTCCCACATTCTTTACATTCATATGGTTTTGCTCCAGTGTGAGTGCGCATGTGAACATTAAGGCATGTGGAATATCTGAAGGCTTTCCCACATTCTTTACATGCATAAGGCTTTTCTCCTGTGTGTGTTCGCATGTGCATATTAAGATTTGTTGAACGAGCAAATGCTTTACCACATTCCTTACATTCATAGGCCTTTTCTCCAGTGTGAGTTCTTAAATGAGTACTAAGGCCTGAGGATTGAGCAAAAGCTTTCCCACATTCTTTGCATTCATACGGCTTCTCTCCAGTGTGAGTCCTTACATGTTGACTAAGCATTGAGGAATTATTAAAGGCTTTCCCACATTCTTCACACTCATAGGGCTTTTCTCCAGTGTGTGTTCTCATGTGTAAAACAAGTCCTGAGGAATGAGTAAAAGCTTCTCCACATTCTTTACATAAATATGGCTTCTCTCCACTGTGAATCCTTATATGTTTTGTAAGGTATGAGGAATGAATAAAAGCTTTTCCACACTCCTTACATTCATATGGCTTTTCTCCAGTGTGAATTCGTACATGTAAAATAAGTCCTGTGGATCGAGTGAAGGCTTTTCCACATTCCATACATACATAGGGCTTCTTTCCACTGTGAATTCTTGTATGATCAGTAAGGGATGAAGAATGGATGAAGGCTTTCCCACACTCCATACATTTATACGGTTTTTCTCCAGTATGAGTGCTGATGTGTAATTTAAGTCCTGTGGATTGAGTCAAAGCTTTCCCACATTCTTTACAGATATAGGGATTCTCTCCACTGTGAATTCTTCCATGTCCTATAAGGTATGAGGAATTACTGAATGCTTTCCCACATTCCTTACATACATAATGTTTGACTCCATTGTGAGATCTTATATGTATCTTAAGGGATGACTGATTCAGAAAAGTTCAGCAACAATCTTTGCATTCACAAAATTTCTCTTGTATATGAGTTTTATTCTGCCTAGTAAGATGTGGAAATTGGTTGAAGACTTTTTTATGTTTAACATACTTAGGCGTTTTCCCCTCAACATGAGTTTTCTTATAAAAAATATGAGGAAAGTTCTTTCTTAAGGCTTTTCCACTCTGATTATTCTCAGTTTTCTCTCCAATGTGAGTTCTCATGTGAGTCATAAGAAAAGGGTGTTCACTAAAGAATTTTCCACAATGGTTAGAGTCATAGAATTTCTCTGCAGTATTGCTTCTCTCCTGTTGAGATATAAAAGATTAATAAAGACTTTCTCAAATTCAGTATGGTAACAGAATTTCTCCCCATTCACAACATTTATGCATTGGAAATATCATATTTAAACATTTTAACACTCCCATTATATGTACAGAGTTCCAGCCCCATTTTTAAGTTGAATAATAGGATGAGGCCTGCAGTGTGCCTATATTCTGTGTTTACAGAGCTACTCAGACAATCTGATACACACACACACACACACACACACACACACAGACATGTGTATATGTGTGTGTATATATATGTGTGTATATATATGTGTGTGTATATATATGTATATATATTTTTTTCTTTTTTTGAGACAGACTCTCACTCTGTCACCCAGGCTGGAGAGCAGTGGCACAGTCTCGACTCACAGCAAACTCCACCTCCCTGGTTCAAGGGATTCTCATGCTTCAGCCTCCCAAGTAGCTGGGATTACATGCATGTGCCACTATGCCCGGCCAATTTTTCTATTTTTAGTAGACACAGATTTTTGTCATGTTGGCCAGGCTGGTCTCCAACTCCTGGCCTCCAGTGATCTGCCTGCCTTGGCTTCCCAAAGTGCTAGGATTACAGGCATAAGCCACAATATGTCTGATAATTATTTAGACTAAATTATAGGCTGGACACAGTAGCTCATGCCTGTAACCCCAGCACTTTGGGATGCCAAGGCACGTGGATTGCTTTGAGCTCAGGAGTTTGAGACTAGCCTGGGCAACATGGTGAAACCCTATCTCAAAAAAAAAAAAAAAAAAAATCAGCTAGGCATGGTGTCTCACACCTGTAGTCCCAGCTAGTAAAATTAATTATGCACCAAAAAATGAATAGCTGAGTCGTATGTTTGTGGATGTTTATTTGTGAGATCTCTGAGAAGAAACATGTTTGTAGTAAGTTTAGAGTGCTTCCCATATTCATGATATTCAGAGAATCTCTTCAGAGTCTGTTTTCTTTAGGTAAATGCCATTTTCCTCATGTAATTCTCATTAATATTATGTTCCTTGTTCTAGAGTGGAAGATTTAATCCCATGGAAATCTTACCAATTGTATTCCATTTGGTGATATTTCTGGAGAAACATCTTGCAGTAGCAGTGGGGAGCATTTGGTTTTGAGCTGCAAATCCAATTCTGAAATGAAGTGAAAAATGCAGCTTGTGAGAAAAATTGTAGAATAAAGTCATTAAAAAGCCTATGGGTTTCGGCACAGTGGTTCATGCCTGTAATCCTAGCACTTTGAGAGGCTGAGGCAGGTGGATCACTTGAGGACAGGAGTTCGAAACCAGCCTGGCCAACATGGTTAAACTCTACTAAAACTACAAAAAGCAGCCAGGTGTGGTGGCACAGGCCTGTAATCCCACCTACTCGGGAGGCTGAGGCAGGACAATTGGCTTGAACCCTGGAGACAGAGGTTGCAGTGAACCGAGATCACGCCACTGTATTCCAGCCTGGGTGACAGAGCAAGACTCGGTCTCAAAAAAAGAAAAAAAGCCTATAGAACAGAAACAGCATAATCAAATGTGGCAGAATGCAGAACTCCAGGGCTTCTTCCTACCATAGTACAACTAATCAGTTCAGAAAAGCATCAGAATCAACTGTGCTGGGCCAGGCATGGTGGCTCATGCCTGTAATCACAGCACTTATACAAGGCTGAAGCAGGCAGATCACTTGAGGCCAGGAGTTTGAGACCACCCTGGACAACATTGTGAAGTGCTGTCTCTACTAAAAATACAAAAATTGGCCAGGCATGGTGGCATGCATCTGTAATTCCAGCTACTCAAGTGGCTGAGTCACAAGAATTGCTTGAACCCCAGGAGGCAGAGGTTGCAGTGTGCCAAGATCGTGCCACTGTACTCCAGCCTGGGTGACAGAGTAAGACTCTGTGTCAAAAAAAACAAAAACAAAAGAAAAGAAAATATTATGCTAAGTGAAAAAAGCCCGATAGAAAAGGTTACGTCGTATGATTCCATTTATACCAGATATACAGAAAGGGTAAATCCACAGAGAAAGCAAGTTAGTCTTTGCAGGGTAAGTGGGGAATGACTGCTTGATGGGTACATACTTTCCTTTTGGTGTGACGGTAATGCTTAGAAACTAGGCCAAGCACAGTGGCTCATGCCTATAAACCCAACACTTTGGGAGGTGGAGGCAGGTGGATCACTTGAGGTCAGGAGTTCGAGATCAGCCTGGCCAACATGGTGAAATTCTGTCTCTACCAAAAAACACAAAAATTAGCCAGGTGTGGTGGCACATGCCTGTTGTCTTCGATAGTCAGGAGGCTGAAGTAGGAGAACCACTTGAACCCAGGAAGCTGATGGAGGTTGAAGTGAGCCGAGATGGCGCCACTGGGACTCCATCCTGGGCAACAGAGAAAGACCCTGTCTCAAAAAAAGACAGAAAGAAAGAAAGACATGCTTTGAAACTAAAAAGAGCTGATGGCTGCACAACACTAAAATGGTAAAGTTTTGTATATTTTATCTAGAAAAAGTATATGGCGGCGCATTTGTACATCTTTCCAAACATGCATAAAAGATGATTTTTTAAAAAGGGTGAAACAAAAGGAAAGATAGACCTTAAAGAGTTTGGCTATGTTAGAAGTTTTGCAATGATAAAGATATGGTGTCAAAACTGTATTATTTGTTATCCCAGTAATAGTATGCAGAAAACTGAGGCTGACAGTAAGCAAAAAAATGAGAGAATGAGGAAAGCAACAGAAGGAGGTGTTGGCAATGGAGCTACATGCATAAAATGGAATTTTCAAATAAGGCAGACAACCCTTTCTGAGAACACAAAAAGGTTGAGAAGATCAATGGAAATTTAAAGATGAGGGGAGTTGAAGGTAACTGAGGAAACCAAATGGCCTCAGCCTTCTCAGGAAGAAGAGTATACTCTGAGAAGTTTGCAAAGTATTGTTTCCAAATATACTACTGCACGTCTCCCAGGCTGGCAGTGCTCTTCGTAATACCATATCTGCTTATGAACTCACCCTGCAGAACTCCTGTCACTCCTGTCCTCAGCTCTTCCACTTGTTCCAATCCAGACATGAGACTGGGTTTGTGTAATTCAGACCCTGCTGGAGTGAAAAATGCACAAAAGAAGAGGGCCATGCAAGACATAACACCATGTCCTAGAATTGGGAACCAACACTTTTGCCTCCAGAGAAGACGGTCAAGTGTAATTTTACAAAGAGCAAACTAATCATTTAACACTTCAATACAGGCACTAAAACTATCTTTAAAGTAACAAAAATGTTGGCCGGGCATGATGGCTCATGCCTGTTACCCCAGCACTTTGGGAGGACAAGGCAGATTTGAGGTTAGGAGTTCAAGACCAGCCTGGCCAACGTGGTGAAACCTCATCTCTACTAAAAATACAAAAATTAGCTGCGTGTGGTGGCATGGGTCTGTGGTCTCAGCTACTCAGGAGGTTGAGCCAGGAGAACTACTTGGGCCCAGAAAACCATGTCTAACTTCATATATATTTAAACGCTTAAAATTTTTAATCCATAAATGAAATAAACTGATTTACTTAGATATTCATTTTCATGGGGAATCCTCTACACCAGGGGTGTCCAATCATTTGGCTTCCCTGGGACACACTGGAAGAAGAATGGTCTTGGACCGCACATAAAATACACTAACACTAATGATAGTCGATGAGCTAAAACAAACAAACCAAAAAACAAGTCTGTGCATAAATCTCGTAATGCTTTAAGAAAGTTTACAAGCGGCCGGGCACAGTAGCTCACGCCTGTAATCCCAGCACTTTGGGAGGCCAAGGCAAGTGGATCACCTGAGGTTGGGAGTTCAAGACCAGCCTGATCAACATGGAAAAACCCCATCTCTACTAAAAATACAAAATTAGCCAGGCATGGTGGCACATGCCTGTAATCCCAGCTACTCAGGAGGCTGAGGCAGGGGAATTGCTTGAACCTGGGAGGCGGAGGTTGCAATGAGCCAAGATCATGCCATCGCACAAACACATACAGACAGACAGACAGACACACACACACACACATACACACACACACACACACACAGTTTAAAAGCTGGTTCTATAAAGTAATGCCCAGGCCAGGCACAGTGGCTCACGCCTGTAATCCTAGCACTTTGGGAGGCTAAGCCAGGTAGATCACCTGAGGTCAGGAGTTCGAGACCAGCCTAGTCAACAGTGAAACCCCGACTCCACTAAAAATACAAAAATTAGCTGGCCGTGGTGGTGCACACCTGTAATCCCAGCTACTTAGGAGGCTGAGACAGGAGAATCACCTGAACCTGGGAAGGAGAGGTTGCAGTGAGCAGCAATGATGCCACTACACTCCAGCCTGGGCGATAAAGCCAGAATCTGTCTAAAAAAAGAAAAAAAAAAAAGGTAATGCCCACTTGCCAAGGTCTATGCCTGTCTTGCTTATTACAGTAGCCCAATTTCACAGCAAACATTTAAGAACCATTCATTTCCTAAAGGGGTCAGTGAAGAAATTATGCCAGTCTTACCTAGCGTAATGAGATTGTTGTAATTCTCCAACATCACATCTCTGTAGAGATCTCTCTGGGTTTGATCCAACAAACTCCACTCCTCCTGGGTAAAGTCCACAGCCACATCCTCAAAGGTCACTAAGTGCTAAACCATTAAATACATGCTGGCTTCAGCTAAGTACCATCTTCTTTGATGTTCTGAGGAAAATGCATGAAGGACTAAGGAAAACCAGAAGCCTACAGTACTCCCAGGCCTCAGACCTCTTCTCCTCTATATAGATGTTGTCTTGCAACTGCATCCAGTCACATGGACTTATCAACATCACTGAAACATGACTAAACTTATCTTACTACAGCTTTACAATGGACTCTTCTGCACTTAGTCCTCCTCTACTTATAGCTGCAGTCTGCACTGTATATGTTCCAGCACTATGTAAAATCTGATAACAAATAAATTATCTCAGGCTGGGCGTGGTGGCTCATGCCTATAATCCCAGCACTTTGGGAGGCTGAGACAGGTGGATCACCTGAGGTCAGGAATTCAAGACCAGCCTGATCAACATGGTAAAACACTATCTCTACTAAAAATACAAAAATTAGCTGGACGTGGTGGTGCACGCCTGTCCCAGCTACTCAGGAGGCTGAGGCAGGAGAATCACTTAAACCCGGCAGGCAGAAACTGCAGTGGCCTGAGATTGCGCCACTGCACTCCAGCCTGGGCGACAGAGCAAGACTCTGTCTCGAAAAAAAAAAAAAAAAAAAAAAAGAATTATCTCCACAGTGGCACACAAATTCCTTGAGATTAGACACCTTCATCTCCTTCTTACAATCTGTCATAACACTCAGCAAAACAATGAGCCAACAAGCATGACTGAGGATCAGAAAGAATTCGTAAATATTGAGATGAAACAATCATTTCCATTGCAATCCCTGTACATTCTGACATGGCATGGTTCCTAGAGAAATTCACCTGGAGAGTTATTTCCTGAGCAGGACCATCATTGACTTAAGAAGCTTGAATACATGACAAGGAGGCAAGGCTACCTAATTTAAAACAAGCATAACATTTTGAAATTAGGTCTGCTTTCCACTTGCCTGAGAAGAATCCATCAGTCACTCAGCCACCAGCCTTGCCTCCTCGATGTTCCTCTAATGAAGACAGACAGTGTCCTGGAACAAATGACCTTTGGGAAAAGAATAATGGCATGTCAGTTGGATACATCAAACAAAAAATATTTTAGGCTGGGAGCGGTGGCTCACACCTGTAATCCCAGCACTTTGGGAGTCCAAGGCAGGCGAATCGCTCGAGGCCAGGAGTTTGAGACCAGCCTGGCCAACATGGTGAAACCCCATCTCTACTAATAATACAAAAAAATTAGCCAAGTGTAGTGGTGCATGCCTATAATCCTAGCTACTTGAGAGTCTGAGGTGGGGGGATCGCTAGAACCTGGGAGGTAGAGACTGCAGTGAGCCAAGATCATGCACTCCAGCCTGAGTGACAGAGTGAGACTGTCTTTAAAAAAAAAACAAAAATAGAGCATTTCCATACCCTACATCTCATACAAAGTCTTTTCCATGACATGCCTCCCCATTGTAATACTCTTCTGACACTTAATACTCTAGTTGGGCCAGGCAGTGGCTCATGCCTGTAATCCAACTCTTCGGGAGGCTGAAGTGGGAGGATGGCTTGAGGCTAGGAGTTAGAGACCAGCCTGGGCAATACAATGAGACCAAGTCTCTTTAATAAATGAATGAACGAACGAAAACAAAGAATAAAAGAAAAAATACTCTAGTTGATTTTGCCTAGCAACTATCAGACAGTATGCATTCTTTTGTGTCTGGCTTCTTTCGGACAGCATTATGCTCATGAGGCGCACCCAAGTTGTTGTATTTATCTACCTGTGATTTGGTTCATATCTTTGCTGAAGAATATGACACAGAGTCTGGGCATGGTGGCTCACACCTATAATCCCAGCACTTTGGGAGGCCGAGGTGAGCAAATCACTTGAGGTCAGGAGTTTAAGATCAGCCTGGTTGGCCACACGTAGTGGCTCACGCCTGTAATCCCAGCATTTGGGAGGCTGAGGTGGGCAGATCAAGAGGTCAGGAGTGAGACCAGCCTGATCAACATGGTGAAACTCCGTCTCTACTAAAAAAATTAGCTGAGCATGGTGGTACACACCTGTAAACCCTTGGGAGGCTGAGGCAGGAGAATCGCTTGAACCTTGGAGGCGGAGGTTTCGGTGAGTTGAGATCATGCCACTATACTCCAGCCTGGGAGACAGAGCGAGCTTCTGTCTCAAAAAAATCAGCCTGGTCAACATGGTGAAACCCCATCTCTACTAAAAATACAAAGAAAAACTGGCTGGGCCTGGTGGCTAGTGCCTGTAATCCCAATTACTCAGGAGGCTAAGGCAAGAGAATCACTTGAACGAGGGAGGTGGAGGTTGCAGTGAGCTAAGATTGTGCCGCTGCACTCCAGCCTGGGTGACGCTCAGACTCTGCCTAAAAAAAAAAACAAAAAAAACTGCCACAGAAATAAATATGCCACATATTCTGTGTTTCCACATTTGGGCTGTTTCCAATTTAGGGCTATTTCAAATAATGTGATAAATAACCTTTACATTTATCCTGGCACACGTATGCATGTTGCATTACCAAGTCCATATTTAGTTGATACTGTTTAAAAATGTGTCCTCACCAGAAATGCATGCACATCTTAATGAAGACTTGGTATTGTCACTGACTTTGTGTTATGCTTTTATTTATTTATTTATTTTGTAGAGATGAGGTCTCACTATGTTGCCCCAGCTGGTCTCAAACTTGCAGCTTCAGGGGCTCCTCCTGCTTCAGCTTCCCAAAGGATTACAGAGGTGAGTCACTGTGCCTGGCCTAGTTTTACTTTTTTTTTGAGATAGAATTTTGCTCCTGTTGCCCAGGCTGAAGTAAAATGGTGCAATCTCGGCTCACCGCAACCTCTGCGCGGGTTCAAGTGATTCCCGTCTCAGCCTCTCAAGTAGCTGGAATTACAGGCATGTGCCACCACGCCTGGCTAATTTTGTATTTTTAGTAGAGACAGGGTTTTTCCATGTTGGTCAGGCTGTTCTGGAAATCCCGACCTCAGGTGATCCACCTGCCTAGGCCTCCCAAAGTGCTGGGATTACAGGTGTGAGTCACCATGCCAGGCCTAGTCTTACTTTTAACCATTCAGCTGTGTGTGTATACTATCATTTTAGTGGTTTCAATTTGCATTTCCCTCCTTATTGATATTGTTTTCATAGATTTGTTGTTCATTGGCCAGGCATGGTGGCTCATGCCTGTAATCCTAGCACTTTGGGAGGCTGAGGCAGGCAGATCATTTGAGGTCAGGAGTTCATCACCAGCCTGGCCAACATGATGAAACCCAGTATCTACTAAAAATACAAAAATTAGTGTGGTGGCTAGCGCCTGTAATCCCAACTACTCAGGAAGCTAAGGCAGGAGAATTGCTTGAACCTGGGAGGCAGAGGTTGCAGTGAACTGGGATCATGCCATTGCCCTCCAGCCTGGGTGACAAGAGGGAAACTCTGTCTCAAAAAAAAAAAAGATTCATTGTTCATTTGGACACGTTCTTTATTGAAGAGCCTATCCCAAACCTTGCTGCATTTTCTATTGCGGTTTTGTTTTTGGCATTAATTTGTGAGAGGTATTATATAACTTCTTTGTTGTTGAATGTGAGACAATTAGCCACCTAATTAAGGTCAAATATCACATCTGCAACTTATTTGAATCTACTCGCAAATAATTTATAATAGGCCAGGGTCAGTGACACATGCTTGTAATCCCAGCACTTCGGGAGGCCAAAGCGGGCAGGCACCTTGAGTCAAGGAGTTTTCAAGACCAGCCTGTGCAACATGGTAAAACCTCATCTCTACAAAAAATACAAAAATTAGCCTGGTGTGGTGGCATGTACCTGTAGTCTCAGCTATTTAGGAGGCTAAGGTGGGAAAATTGCTTGAGCCCGGGAGGCAGAGGCTGCAGTGAACCAAGATCTACCTTCTCACTGCACTCCAGCCTGGGTGACAGAGTGAAACCCCATCTCAAAAAAGAAAAAAAAAATACACATTTATCTATACACAAGAGATGCAAAGAAACAGAAAACATGCAAAATATTAACAAGTGGCCAACCTACAAGGATATATAATAGGTGTTCAATAGTCTGGCCTTTCACATTTTCTTTGGTTTAGAATATTCAATGTACTACTCGGAAGGCTGAGGCAGGAGAATTGCTTGAACCGGGGAGGCGGAGGTTGTGGTGAGGCGAGATCGCGCCATTGCACTCCAGCCTGGGAAACAGCAAGAGTTTCAAAAAAATAATAATTAAATAAATAAAAATATACGAAGGGGAAACAACTTAAAACATATCTCTTTCACAGTTAATACGACTGTAATTTCTGATACTGGCCTAATGAAGGCTGCATCCTACTTTCTGGAAGCCGCTCCGTTTTGACGCTCTTTGAGGAGGTACAGACCTAGAAGTTCAGCTGCTGTTGATCTCAAAAAAAAAAAAAAAAAAAAAAAAAGCGGAGCATTTCTACTTAGCTTTAGAATTGTGGCAATATTTGCTTTTATTTCTACAAACCTACAACTCCTGCACACCTGAAAAAGCATTTAACAGCCGAGCAATTTCTCAAACTTCAATAAGCGATGCCCCACCCCCAACCCCAGCCAGAGCTTCTCCTCCGTCCAGGGCTCACCAGAACGCACTGCAATTGCCCGGTCGCTGACAGGAGGACGCTGGGGCCCTTTTCCACAACAACGGAGATGCTTTTCTTTCTGGAGAAAGGACACAAGGGTTGACTGGCTGCTTTTTAAGAGCGGGACACGGTGGCTGGAGAAAAAAACCCGCCTCCACTAGGGACCTTGGCCCAGGCTCAGACTGGTGCCGGCACAGAGGGAAAAAGCGCTGGGAGAAGGCAGAGGGGGGAAAACCTCCCGCCTCGGGATTCTGGGGAGGAGGAGGAACCGCTTCTCCGGAGCAGCCCCAGGAAGCCGGCGCGCCTCAGACTGAGCTCGGAGCCCGGGGCGGCGCCCTCCGACCCGAGCTCCGCCTCCCACTAGGCCCTCCCTCACGGCCCTGCCTAGTTTGAGCTAGGAAGCGGCGGGAGGGCGGGGAATACGTACTACGGCACACCGTCTCTCACTTCCGCTTCTGGTTGCGCACCGCGTTCAGCGTAGGGGGCCGAACCCCAGGAGTTTCGTAAGGAGGATAATATGAAGCTGAGAGAAGGGCTGCGGCCGCTTCTTCGAGACGCAGACAGAAAAGTCCCGTTTTCCCGCATCCAAGATGGACCAGGATTTAAATCAATCTGTCCGTACTGGGAACGAGGCCGGACCAGGAAACCCAGAGCGAAGGGCCGGGTTGGAGGCGGGGACCGAAGCAGGGGGCGGAGCTTGCGCGGAGGCGTCCCCCAGGGCTTGGAGTGCAGACCGTAGAATGCTCACCTAGTGCTTTCCTTTTTCGTTTTCTTTTTTTCTTTTTTTTTTGAGACGGAGTCTCGCTCTGTTGCCCAGGCTGGAGTGCGGCGGCACGATCTTGGCTCAACACAACCTCCGCCTCCTGGGTTCAAGCAGTTCTCCTGCCTCAGCCTCCCCAGTAGCAGGGATTACAGGCGCCCGCCACCACGCCGAATTTTTGTATTTTTAGTAGAGAGGGGTTTTCACTATGTTGGCGAAGCTGGTCTCGAACTCCTGACCTCGTGATCCCCTCGCCTCAGCCTCCCAAAGTGCTGGGATTACAGGCGTGAGCCAGCACGCCTGGCCTATTTTTTTTAGATAAGGTCCGGCTCTATGGACTAGGCTGGAGTACAGTGATGCGGTCGTAGCACATTGCAGTTTGGAATTCCTGCCTTAAAGCTATCCTCCCGCCTCAACCTCCGGAGTAGCCTGGACCACAGTTGAGCCCATCACACCCAGCTAATTTTATCTTTTCTAGACACGGGGGTCTCCCTGTTCCCCAGGCTGGTCTAGCCTAAAGGATCCTCCCACCTCGGCCTCCCAAGTAGCTTGGACCACAGGTGTGCGCCACCACACTCGGTTAATTTATTTTTATTTTTATTTTTTTATAGAGACAGGGTCTGACTGTATTACCCAGGCGGGTCTGGAACTCCTGGGCTCAAGTGATCCTTCCATCTTGGCCTCCCAAAGTGCTGGCATCATAGGCGTGAGCCACCACCCCAGGCACATTCTTTTCTGCAGGGTTTTATCCTTGTTTCTTCAACCCTCTGCAGGGATATAAACATATTTGCAAAGATAAGCCTGCTGTAGTCCCAGCTTGAGCCCAGGAGTTTGAAAACAGCGACACCCTGTTTAAAAGATTAACCTAACTTTGGAGGCCAAGGCAGGCGGATCACCTGGGGTTGGGAGTTCAAGACCAGCCTGACCACCATGGTGAAACCATGTCTTTAATAAATACGTAAATAAATAAAGATTAACCTATTAGGCCGGGCGAGGTGGCTCATGCCTGTCATCCCAGCACTTTGGGAGGCCGAGGCAGGTGGATCACTTGAGGTCAGAAGTTCGAGACCAGCCTGGCCAACATGGTGAAACCCCGTCTCTACTAAAAATACAAAAATTAGCCGGGCGTGGTGGCACACCCCTGTAATCCTAGCTACTCGGGAGGCTGAGGCAGAAGAATTGCTCGTGACCAGGAGGCAGAGACTGCAGTGAACTGAGAGCTTGCCACTCCACTCTGGGCAACAGACCAAGACTCCATCTAAAAAAAAAAAACCTGTTAATCCATAAAACAGTCTATGCCTCTGATACATTCAGTTCCTTCTTTAGGTCTTTAGTTTTGTTGAGATATAATTATCATAGCATACAATTAAACCGTTTAAAGTGTGCAGTTTTGTAGCTTTTTGTATATTCATAGATTTGTGCATCAATCATCAATGAATTTTAGAAAATGTTCATGACCACAAAAATAAACGTAGTACCTTAGCCACGATCACCCCATCTGCTCATCCAGCCCCACTACTACCCCCAGAATCCAAAGCAACAACTAATCTTTTTGTCTGTATAGATTGCCTCCAGTAGCTATTGCACATAAATAGAATTAGAGTATAAAACGTGGTGTTTAGCTTGTTTCATTTAATGTTTCAAGGTTCATCCATATAGCAAGTATCACTACTTAATTTTTTTTTTACTAAATTATAGTCCATTGTATGGCTGTATCATAACATCAGTTGTTGGATATTGGGTTTTATTTTTTTGTGTGGTTTTTTTTTTGGCTTTTATGGATAATACTGGATACCTTTTGAGCATTGGTCAAAGGAAAATTCATATTTCTAAACACTTTTAGAACTCTTTTCTAAAAACTCATAAAAATGAGAGTAGCCGAGTGCAGTGGCTCACACCTGTAATCCCTACACTTTGGGAGGCTGAGGCAGGCAGATCACCTAAGACCAGGAGTTTGAGACCAGCCCAGCCAACATGGTGAAACCCTGTCTCTACTAAAAAATACAAAAATCAGCTGGACGTGGTGGCACACACATGTAATCCCAGCTTCTCGGGAGGCTGAGGCAGGAGAATCACTTGAACCTAGGAGGTGGAGGTTGCAGTGAGCCAAGATGGTGTCACAGCACTTCAGCCTGGGCAACAAAGGGAGATTCTGTCCACAAAAAAATAGTAATAAAAAATAATTCTGAGCTCAAAAAATAAAACATAGAAAAAGAATATCAATGTAAACCAAAATAGAAAAAGGTTTTTTTCAATAGCTTTTGGGAAACAGGTGGTTTTGGGTTATGGGTTACACGGATAAGTTCTTTAGTGATTTCTGAGATTTTGGTGCACCCGTCACCCGAGCAGTGTATACTGTACCCAATGTGTAGTCTTTTATCCTCTTTTATCCCTCATAGCTTAGTTCCCACTTATAAATGAGAACATATATATGGTTTGTTTTCCATTCCTGAGTTACTTCACTTAGAATAATGATCTCCATCCAGGTTGCTCAGAATGCTATGATTTCCTTGCTTTTTATGACTAAGTAGTATTCCATGGTGTATATATAGCACATTTTTGTTATACCCTTATTGGTAGATGGGCATTTACACTGGTTTCATATTTTTGCAATTGCAAATTGTGCTGCTATAAACATGAGTGTGCAAGAGTCTTTTTCTTTTTTGAGACAGGAGTCTTGCTCTGTCGCCAGGCTGGAGTGCAGTAGCGCTACCTTGGCTCACTGCAACCTCCGCCTCCTGGGTTCAAGTGATTCTCCTGCCTCAGCCTCCTAAGTAGCTGGGACTATAGGCTCACGCCACCATGCCCGGCCAGTGAATACCTTCTTAAGATGATTGCCTATATCTATAGCCGTGTGTATGTGTGTGTGTGTACTAGAAATATTAGCTGATGCAATTCAGCAAGAAAAATTAGTTTGAAACGTAGAATTGTAGCCAGGCATGGTGGCCCATGCCTGCAATCCAGAGGCAGGTGGATCACCTGAGGTCAGGAGCTCAAGACCAGCCTGGTCGACATGGTGAAACTCCGTCTCTATTAAAAATACAAAAATTAGCCAGATACGGTGGTGCGTGCCTATAATCCCAGCTACTCAGGAGGCTGAGGCAGGAGAATCACTTGAACCTAGGAGGCAGATGTTGCAGTGAGCTGAGATTGCGCCATTGCACTCCAGCCTGGGTGACAAAGTGAGACTCTGTCCCAAAACAAAGAAACAAAAAAAGATGCGGTGGCCCACACCTGTAATCCCAGCACTTTGGGAGGCCAAAACGGGAAATCGCGAGGTCAGGAGTTTGAGACCAGCCTAGCCAACATGGTGAAACCCATCTCTACTAAAAATACAAAAATTAGCTGTGCATGGTGGTGGGAGCCTGTAATCTCAGGTACTTCAGAGGCTGAGGCAGTAGAATTGCTTGAAACCAGAGGGTGGAGGTTGCAGTGAGCCAAGATCATGCCACTGCACTCTAGCCTGGTCAATAAGAGCAAAACTCTGTCAAACAAGAAAGAAAGAAAGAAAAAGAGAGAGGGCCGGGCACGGTGGCTCACGCCTGTAATCCCAGCACTTCGGGAGGCCGAGGCGGGTGGATCACCTGAGGTCAGGAGTTCAAGATCAGCCTGGCCATCGTGGTGAAACCCCATCTTATAAAAAAAAAAGAGAGAGAGAGACAGAGGGAGGGAGGGAAAGGGAAAGAAAGAAAGAAAGAAAGAAAGAAAGAAAATTGCAAAAGAAGGAAAACTCTGTTTTTGCAGATGATGCTATATTGTATATGGAAAGCCTTAGAGAATAAAATAGTAAGTTAACAAAATATGAAATTGCTATCTAAAAATCAATGGCCTTCGTCTACCATCTAAAAGCCAGTAAGTTGATGTAATAAGAGAAAACTTATGTAGAGTAGAAACATAAAGATACTTAGGTTTAAACTTGTCAAGAAATGTGTAAAACCTACGTGAACTTTAAAACACTCTTGAAAGACACAAAATAGACTTGAACAAATGGAAAATTCCTTGTTCTTCTATAAGATGACTTAATATCATATAGATAGCAATTCTTTTTTTTTTAAGAGGCGGAGTTTCACTATGTTGGCCAGGCTGGTCTTAAACGCCTGACCTCATGATCCGCCTGCCTTGGCCTCCCAAAGTGCTGGGATTACAGGCGCGAGCCCAGATAGCAATTCTTAACAGATTAACTCAAAAATATAACAATTCTGATAAAAATACCACCAAACTTTTTAATGGAGTTATGTAAATTAATTTTAAAGTTCTTAGGGGAGCACAAAACGTCTGATACTACCCAAGAAAACTCTGAAAAACAAAGGTGATAATGCCCTACAAACATTGAGACATACTATAAAGCCTCTATCATTAAAACTGGATAGGAACAGGAAACAGACAAACGGAATAAAATGGAATATCTAGAAATAGATCCAGGAACATACGGGAATTCAGTTCAGAAAGGCGGTGTCGGTAACCCCCATATAGGCACCGAGGAATGAGAGCTAAGCAGAACCCTGGCACAGTTAGGGCTTGAGGAAGATCTCACTTTATAGTGTTACTACTCAGCTATTTCCTTTTATATAATCCTTTATATAAGCATATATTAGTTTATAGAATTAGGGCTTGAAGCATCCCTTTATATAATCCTCTATATATAATCATATAATACTTGATAGTATGAGTGCCTAAAGAATATTGCCCTACATATATACCTATAATTATATCTTAGTTCATAATCGGAGGAATGCCTAGAGTGGACACAGTACAGAGCATGAATTAAGGAATAAGCAGCTTATAATCGGAGGAATGTCTAGAGCAGACACAGTGCAGAGCATGATTTAAGGGAAAAACGGTTATACCAGGACAAAAATCCATGGCCCAAGTGGCAGCATTCAGCATCGTAAAGATACCCGCTCTATGGCAGGCTTGGGGCAAGAGCCACTCCTCCTGATAAAGGAGTTGTAGGACTTTGCTGCAGTTCTTGTGGAAGGCTGCCCTCAGAACGGCAATCCACCTTGGTGACTGTGAACTTTATCAGCTCTTGCTACTGTACTGCTCGAAAAGCATCTTCCCATGGAACTCATTGGAAGCTGCCAGAAGGTGGCGGTAACCTTGACAGCTCTGTCACTGCTATGTGACTTAAAGCATCCTCCTATGAATCTTTTTAGAAGTAGTTTGCCCATAGATAGAAGTATTGCACACTGCACCCTCTTCACTGCGCACGGCCCACCTTCAAGCCTCGGTGACCTAATGGGGGTGGACCCCTTACTGCACACTGCCCTTGCCTTCACGGGAACGGGCCCCTTGCTGTTCACTGTCCACCTCCTGGCCTAGGTGACCTAATGGGGGTGGACCCCATGTTTTATTGCTCACGACCCTATCACTATCCTAAAAGATGATTTCACTCACTGCCCTGCCCCCTAACCTATACACAATAAATACTCATGCTTCTGGACATTCGGGGCCTCGCCTGACTCTGCTTATAGGTGGTGTGGCCCCCCGAGCCCAGCTGTGTTTTCCTTGTACTTCTGTGTCCTGTCTCTTTATTTCTTGGATCTTGCGCCTCAGCACAGCATAAGGCACACCCCACGACCCTGTGGGGCCCTCAGCCCTACACTGTTTAAGCTGAATAATATTCCATGGTATGGCTGGACCACATTTTTGTTTATCTCATCTGCTGATGAACATTTTGCTTGGTTCTACTTCTTGGCTATTATGAATAATGGTGCCATAGACATGGGTGGTCAAATATGTTTTTGAGAGCCTGTTTTCCATTCTTTTAGACATATATCCAAAAGTGTGATTGCTAGATCATGTTGTTATACTGAACCGGGCATAGAAAGTCAACAAGACAAAAGTATGCCAAATTGCAGGGTCTTTATTGCCGGTGGCCACGGAGGACTCGCGTCTCTCCAACCCGTGGCCCCGAAAGGAGGGTGTCAAGACCTTTTATACCCCTAAAACTACCTCGGGGGTGAGGGTGGGGAGCAGGGATGGGGATGAGGGGCTTCAGACATTCTGAGGGCTAGTGGATTCTGTAAATCACCTCCTGGGCGGAGATGAGTGTGAGGGGCTCTGGACATTCCAAGGGCCAGGGGACTTTGTCACTCCGACTGTTACTTAAGTGGTTTACAGAAGTCAAGATAAGCATTAGTTTACACACTGTCTGGGTAGTGGATGGGAATTACAGACCTTAGTTACTTATTACAAGGTGGAGGAGCCAAGATGGCGTGGGTTTGGACTGCTTGCCTGTCACATTAGTGCAGAGAGCAGTTTCAACAGAAAGCCGAGGTTTGGTTGAGGTATGCAGTTTTATGGGGCAGTTTTATTGGGCTTTTACCATATCACAATGTGATAATACCACTTTTAATTTTTTGAACCACTGCCATACTGGTTTTCATAGCTGCTGCACAATTTTATGGTATCACTAAAGTGTACAGGTGTGGTGGCTCACGCCTGTAACCCCAGCACTTTGGGAGGCTGAGGCGGATGGAACACCTGAAGTCAAGAGTTCAGGACCAGCCTGGCTACATGGTGAAACCCCATCTCTACTAAAGACACACACAAAAAATTAGCTGGGTGTGGTGGCGTGCACTGTAGTTCCAGCTACTCAGGAGCCTGAGGCAAGAGAATTGCTTGAACACAGGAGGCGGAGGTTGGAGTGAGAGGTGGATGTTGCCACTGCACTCTAGCCTGGGTGACAGAGCAAGACTCTGTCTCAAAAAAAAAAAAATTTACAACACGACGACTGTGTTGTGACATGGTAAAAGCCCCATAAAACTGCGTACCTCAACCATACCTCAGCTTTCTGTTGAAACTGCTCTCTATAACCCAAACGTGACAGGCAAGCAGTCCAAACCCACGCCATCTTGGCCCCTGCGACTTGTCATTTCCACCCTACCCAGACAATGTGTAAACAAATGCTTATTTTGACTTTTGTTAACCACTTAAGTAACAATCAGAATGTCAAAAGTCCCCAGGCCCTTGGAATGTCCGGAACCCCGCACCCTCATCTCCGCCCAGGAGGTGATTTACAGAATCTACTAGCCCTTGGAATGTCTGAAGCCCCTTACCCCCACCCCCGCCCCTCACCCTCACTCCCGAGGTGGTTGTACGGGTATAAAAGGTCTTGACACCCTCCTTTCGGGGCCACAGGTTGGAGAGATGCGAGTCCTCCGTGGCCGCCGGCAATAAAGACCCTGCAATTTGGCCTACTTTTGTCTTGGTGTTGACTTTCTATGCTCATTCCACTACAGCAGTGTTAACAATGTGGATGAAATTCATCCTAAATTTGTCTGGTAATTGGGGCGGCTAATTGCTTTTATCCAAAGGAAAAAAATTCTTATATCTTTTTGGCAGGCAGGAAGTTTTAGTTTAGAAGCAGGTGCCTCGGGAGATAGAAGTGTGCTATTGATGCAGGTAAGTGCCATCATTGGGGATTCACCCAGGAAAGAATTCAGCTAGGGTGTTACACAAGGATCTTTCATTGAACCAGAGCCACTCCTTCCACAGTACAACTAAAACCTAGGCAGTGCCCAGAATCAGCATTTTGTGCTGTTGGTTAGCTGTATCTATACCCACTTTTAATTACCTGTAAATTAAAAGGTGTGCCATGCAGAACTTTCTAGAAAAGAGGCTGTAACTTCCAGATTGTTGTTATGGAAATGAATGTTAACTTTCATGTTGTTGCCATGGTACTTATAAACTGTCATGGCGCTGGGAGGAGTGTCTTAATGCTAATGAACAAGGAGGGCAATTAGAGATGTCTTTTGGTGCCATCTGCTGGTTGTGGCTGGTTTCTTCACTTTATCCTGTCGGGACCGGGAAATATGTCCTGCCCAGTCTCCTACCTCACTATGGTCTGAATGTTGTATGTCGTATGTGTCCTTCTCCCACCCCACCACCACCCTGCAAAGCCAAACGCTTAAATCTTAACCCCGGAGGTGATGATATTAGGAGGTGAGGCCTTAGGGCGGGGCCTTCATTAATGGATTTACTAGCAAGCTTGTTCAAGCCACCTTTTTGCTGTTGTTGTCCTGTTTTGTTGTTTTGTTTTGTTTTAGGCTTGTAGCAGCCTGAAGCCATGGTTTTTAGTTTCTGTCTCTAGTGATAACTGGAAAAGAGGGATGAGAAAGGGGCTTTACTGGCCCAACCAGAAACAGAAACTAACAACCCATAATGGTATTCTTGGACACCCCTGTATGGGATTGGCCATGGAGACATTCTCACCCCTTCTTCTTCTTTTTTTTTTTTGTAGAGATGGGGTTTCACCATGTTGGTCAGGCTGGTCTCAATCTCTTGACCGTGCAATCTGCCTGCCTCAGCCCCCCAGAGGGCTGAGATTACAGGCGTGAGCCACTGCGTCTGGCCCTCTCATCCTTCTATCATGTGATTATGAGATATGAGGTAGGGAATGTCTTTTTGTTTAAGGAGGTACTGTTCTGAATGTTCACGTTGATTCCCACTGAAGACGTTAAACTCTAGAGTCTGTGGGAAAAGGAAGAAGCTTAATTGAATGTATTTCTTAAGAGCCCTGGGTGCTGGGCTTGAAACCACCTTGGCAAAAATCATAACTGAGAAAATTATTACAGGGAAAGAGATCTGACCAAACCAATTCCATCTTGCTTCTAACCTCCACACTGTCCTTGTTCATTCTTGGACATAGGCCAAACTAACTTTGGGACGAAGTTATATATATATATATAGTTTTTTTTTCAATGAGACAGGGTTTCACCATGTTGGTCAGGCTGGGCTTGAACTCCTGACCTCAGGAGATCCACCAGCCTCGACCTCCCAAAGTGCAGGGATTACAGGTGTGAGCCACCACGCCCGGCTGGGACAAACTTAGTTTATAGTTTAACTTTGAAACAAAACCAGTAACAACGCTTTCCCAAAACAAAATTCCTTTTGCCTGGAAACTAGACGGCCTTTGCAGGACTAACACATTAGCTACAGATAAGAAATTATGGTTTAGGGGTCATGCAGCTGGAGGATGCAAGATTCTGAACCTCCTCAAATTGCTCCTGGACATAACATCACTATTGTAAAACCTAAGATCAATGCTTAAGATATTTTGCCGACCCTGTGTTTTGATGCACCAGCTGAGGCCACCTAGATGGATAAACTGCGTCATCTGGTCTTGTGGTTCCCACCCAGGAACCGACTCAGAGCAACAGGAGGACAGCTTCTACTTCCTCTGATTTCATCTTAGATTTGACCAATCAGCGCTTCCCACTTTGAGACCCCCTACCCACCAAATTATCCTTAAAAACCCTGATCCCAGGCCAGGCTCCAGCTCAGCACATTGGGAGGCTAAGGCAGGTGGATCACCTGAGGTCAGGAGTTCGAGACCAACATGGTGAAACCCTGTCTCTACTAAAAAAATACAAAAATTAGCTGATGGTGGTGGCAGCCATCTGAAATCTCAGCTATGGGAGGCTGAGGCAGGAGGATTGTTTGAACCTGGGAGGCGGAGGTTGTAGTGAGTGGCGATCACACCCTTGCACTCCAGCTTGGGTGAAAAGAGTGAAACTCCGTCTCAAAACAAACAAATAAAAACCTCATCCCAGAGTTTTCAGGAAGACTGATCTGAATAATAGTAAAACTTTGGGCCCAGCATGGTGGCTCATTCCTGCAATACCAGCACTTTGGGAGTCCGAGGTGGGCGGATCGTGAGGTCAGGAGTTCCAGACCAGCCTAGCCAATATAGTGAAATCCCGTCTCTACTAAAAAGACAAAAAAATTAGCCAGGTGTGGTGGTACATTTCTGTAGTCCCAGCCACTCAGGAGGCTGGGGTGGGAAAATTGGTTGAGCCCAGGAGGTGGAGGTTGCAGTGAGCCAAGACCATGCCATTGCACTCTAGCCTGGGTGACAGAGTGAGACTCCGTCTCAAAAACAAACAAAAACTTTGGTGTCCTGTACAACTAAGCTGGTTCTGCATGAATGAAACTCTTTCTCTATTGCAATTTCCTATATTGATAAATCAACTCTAAGCAGTTACGCGGTTACAAGTTTGGTAACTCATGCTTATAATCCCAGCAGTTTGGGAGCCCATGGCGGAAGGGTTAACTGAGACCAGGAGTTGGAGACCAGCTTGGGCAACATAGTGACGTCCTATCTCTACAAAACAAAAAAGAAAAAAAAATTAGCTGCATGTGGTGGTGGGTGCCTGTAGTCCCAGCTACTCAGGAGGCTGAGGTGGAAGAATCGCTTGAGTCCAGGAGTTTCAGACTAAAATGTACTATAATTGTGCCATTGCACACTAGTCTGGGTGAAAGAGCAAGACTTTCTCTAAAAAGAAGAAAAAGAAAAAAAGAAAGGAAATCGGCTGGGCGTGGTGGCTCATGCCTGTAATCCAAGCACTTTGGAGGCCAAGGCGGGCAGATCACCTGAGGTCAGGAGTTCAAGACCAGCCTGACCAACATGGTGAAACCCTGTCTTTAAATAAAAAAAGAAAAAAAAAAGAAATATACATCAGACAATATTGCTCCAGTAACTCAGACTTTTCTGTGACTTTGCATTGCACTCATAGTAAAACCCAAAATTTTTAGTTGTTCTCATGGCCCCATATCATCTGACTGCTAATTCTCTCACTTCCTTCCTGCTAGTCTCCATGATGTCCAACTCACTTAAACCGTTTCAGACACTGGGCTTCTGCTGTTGCAGAAGCATTATCCTGCCTCAGGGCCCTTACACTTGCTATTCTGTCTTTTCTTGGAAATTAACAGACATGACTGGGCACAGTGGCTCATGCCTGTAATCCCAGCACTTTGGGAGGCTGAGGCAAGTGGATCACCTAAGGTCAGAAGTTTGAGACCAGACTGGCCAACATGGTGAAACCCTGTCTCCATTAAAAATGCAACAATTAACCAGGTGTGGTGGTGGGCCCCTGTAATCCCAGCTACTTAGGAGGCTGAGGCAGGAGAATAGCGTGAACCAGGGAGACAGAGGTTGCAGTCTGCCGAGATTGTGCCACTGCACTCCAGCCTGGGCAACAGGGTGACTTTGTCCAAGACAAAATGGAAGAAATTAACAGACATTCCTAAATTCCTTCAGTCATTTCCTGGAGATGAAGTGGAAATACTGTATGTAGATGACTCTGAGTCTCAGTTTTCTCATCTGTCAAACTGTCCAACACCTCCATCCCCACCCCAAGCAGTAAGCAAGTATTAGAATCCAAAGGTATAATATAATGGAATAGGAAAATGTCTTTTTTTTTAAGCTGGAGTCCTCTGTTGCCCAGACTGGAGCGCAGTGGCATGATCTGGGCTCACCACAATTTGAACTGACCCGGGTTCAAGCAATTCTTATGCCTCAGCCACTGGAATAGTTGGAATTAAGGCAGGAACCGCCACACCGGCCAATTTTTGTACTTTTAGTGGAGATGGGGTTTCACCACGTTGGCCAGACTGGTCTTGAACTCCTGACTTCAGGTTATCCGCTCGCATTAGCCTCACAATGTGCTGGAATTACAGGCATGAGGAAAATGGTTTTGCAAGTGACAACTTTCCAATAGGGAAGGAAGGTTTAAAGGTTAGTTTCAGCTCGGCGCAGTGACTCACGCCTGTAATCCCAGCACTTTGGGAGGCCGAGGCGGGCGGATCACGAGGTCAGGAGTTCGAGGCCAGCCTGACCAACCTGGTGAAACCCCGTCTCTACTAAAAATACAAAAAAATTAGCCAGGCATGGTGGTGCCTGTAATCCCAGCTACTTGGGAGGCTGAGGCAGGAGAATCGCTTGAACCCAGGAGGTGGAGGTTGCAGTGAGCTGAGATCACGCCATTGCACTCCATCCTCGGCAACAAGAGCGAAACTCTGTCCAAAAATGAAATGAAATGAAATGAAATAAAATAAAATAAAATAAAATAATAAAGGTTAAATAGTGGCTGGCAAGTTTCAAAACACGCCTGCTTGAGATAAAATGTAATACCATAGGTCTCCAGAAGAGAGCAGCACGTCATCTGTTTTACATTGTAAATCCTTAATTCTCAAAACACAGGAACTGGCCGGCGCGGTGGCTCACTCCTGTAATCCCAGCACTTAGGGAGGCCGAAGAGGGCAGATCATCTGAGTTCGGGATCTCGAGACCAGCCTGACAAACATAGAGAAACCCCATCTGTACTAAAACTAAAAATTAGCCGGGCATGGTGGCGCATGCCTGTAGTCCCAGCTACTCGGGTCGGGAGGCTGAGGCAGGAGAATTGCTTGAACCCGGGAGGCAGAGGTTGCAGTGAGCCGAGATCGCGCCATTGCACTCCAGCCTGGGCAACAACAGTGAAACTATCTTAAAAAAAAAAAAAAGGCCCATTCCAAGATGTTGGGCATCCATCGTATCATTTGGACACTGTATTTTATATCTGTGATTTATTTATTTTTTCCTTTTTTTTTTTTTGAGTTGGAGTCTCTCTCTGTTACCCAGGCTGGAATGCAGTGACGCGATCTTGGCTCACTGAAAACTCCGCCCTCGGGGTTCAAGCAATTCTTCTGCCTCAGCCTCCAGAGTAGCTGGGATTACAAGCACGCACCACCATGCCTGGCTAACATTTTGTATTTTAAGTAGCGATGCTAACTTTTTGTATTTTTAGTAGAGTGCGCCCGAGTTATTTATTTTTTCTTTTTTAAATTTAAATTTAAATTTTTTATAGAGACAGGGTCTCTCTATGTTGCCCAGGCTGGTCTAGAACTCCTGGGCCCGAAGAATCCTGCCTCAGCCCCACCCACTGGGCGTTCTCAGTCTCCCAGTCCCGCCTTCTAGGGCTGGTCTTCATTCGAGGCCACGCCCCCAGGTCTGTCTGATAAGAAACCGTTTATAATCCATCCTCTCTGAAGCCTAGTATCTGAAGGCTTCCTCTGCAAATAAGAACGTGGGTCTCCTAGCCTGGCCAACATGGTGAAACCCCATCTCTACTAAAAATACAAAAATTAGCCGGGTGTGGTGGTGGGTGCCTGCCTGTAATCCCAGCTATTTGGGAGGCTGAGCCGGGAAAATTGCTTGAACCCCCGAGGCAGAGGTTGCAGTGAGCCGAGATCGCGTCATTGCACTCCAGGCTGGGCAACAAGAGCCACACTCCTTTTCAAAAAAAAAAAAAAAAAAAAAAAGAATTTGGGTCTCCACAACCTTGAGGCCGTCTCTCAAAAAAAAGAAAAAAAAAGTTTTAATCTCTCTATAAGCCGTAAGCCCCACCCCTACCTCACCCCAGCCCTCGCTTTGAGCTGTCCTGCCATACTGGACCAAACCAATGTATTTCTTAAATGTATTTGAAGTCTCATGTCTCCCTAAAATGTATAAAACCATCTGCACCCCAATCACCTTGGGCACATGTTCTCCAGACCTCTTGAGGGCTGTGTCATGGGCTATGGTCACTCATTTGGCTCAGAATGAATCTCTTCAAATATTTTAGAGTTTGACACTTTTCGTCGGCATTGCTTAGGCTGGCATTGAATTCCTGGGCTCAAGCTGTAATCGCCGGAGGGACTCTTCCTGCCCACACTGCATAAAGAAAGACTATGGCGTTGTAGTAGAGGAAGAGTTTAGTAGACATGAGGCCGGCCACACCAGGTGGGAGTCGGAGTTTCTACTCAGATCATCTCAAAGCTCCTGGGTTAGGAGTTTTTCAAAGACAGTTTGAGCGAAGGGGTGGGAGTGGCCGGGTAACAGGTGCTTGCTGCAGATTGGTTGGGGCAGAGATGAAATCATAGGACGTGGAAGCCGTCCTCTGCAAGCTGAATCGATTCTGGGTGGGGCCACAGGAGCAGAGTTGGCGGGTCCATGTGGAGCATACTGAGAGGTTATCTCAAAAGGCCAATCTGGGGTTCTGCAATGGTGATGTTATTTGCAGGAGTAATTGGGGAAGTTACTCCTCAATTCCTCTCATAACCTCTGGAATAGTAGCTGACATTTATGTCTGTGCCTTATCAGGAAGCAGGGTCCTCTCTTCCCCACAGCCTGATGGCCTCCCATTAGCTTTACCAAAGCGGCTGAGTTTTGGAAAAGCTTGTTATCATTTTAACTATAGCCTAAATGTTCCTTAAAGTTTCCTCAGCTCAATAGCCCAGGAAATATTAAGGGAAAGGGAAGATGGGGAGTGGGTTAGCTCAGATCTCTTTCACTGTCATAATTTTCTAATATATAGATATATATTTATATATATTTTTTTAAAGACGGGGTTTCACCATGTTGGTCAGGCTGGTCTTGAACTCCCGACTTCAGGCGATATGCCAGCCTTGGCCTCCAAAGTGCTTGGATTACAGGTGTAAGCCACCACGCCCGGCCTCTGATACATATTTTTTTGAGACAGGGTCTCACTCTGTTACCCAGGCTAGAGTGCAGAGGTGAAATCACAGCTCACTGCAGCTGCGACCTTCCCAGACACACATGACCCACCCATTCTGGAGTTCATTCATCCTCACACATTCATGCTGGAATTACAGGCATGAGCCACCTCTAAGGGCCTGATATCATTGTTGCAAAGGCGATGGTCAATGAAGAGTCAAACTCTGTAAAATATTTGAAGAGATTTATTCTGAGCCACATATAAATGACCATGGTGCCTGACACAGCCCTCAGGAGGTCCTAAGAGCACGTGACAAAGGTGGTTGCGGTGCAGCTTGGTTTTATATATTTAAGGGAGACATGAGACGTCAATCAATCAGATTTAATAAATACATCGGTTTGGTCCAGAAAAGCAGGTCAACTCAAAGCGGGAAGCTTCCACACTATAGGTAAATTTAAACATTTTCTAGTTGACAATTGGTTGACTTTGTCTAAAGACCTGGGATCGATAGAAAGGATTTGTCTGGGGCCAGGCGCCATGGCTCACACCTGTAATCCTAGCATTTTGGGAAGCCCAGGCAGGCAGATCGCTTCAGCCCAAAAGTTTGAGACCAGCCTGGGCAACATGGTGAGACCCCATCTCTACAGAAAAAAGAAAAATTAGCTGGGCATGGTGGCATGTGCCTATAGCCCCAGGTACTTGTGAGACTGAGTGGATAAGAAACAGAAAGACTTGAGCCCCGGAGGTCAAGGCTGAAGTGAGCCGTGTTGGTGCCACTGCCCTCTGGCCTGGGCAACAAAACAAGACCCTGTTTCGAATTTTTTTTTTTTTTTAAAAGAATGTTTAGGCCAAATTAACCCTCCAGAACAGGCAAGAATGTGAAGCGTGTCATAGCCTATAATTTGTGCGATAACATCAAGGTCGCTTTGCTCCAAGGGCAGGATCTATAGCGAGTACATGTTCTTATATAATCCAAGTTGTCTTAGGAACAATAAATAAAGCAGAAACTCTGGCTGGGCACAGTGGCTCATGCCTGGAATCCTAGCACTTGAGGAGGCCAAGGCAGGCAGATGGCTTGAGCCCAAGAGTTCAAGACCAGCCTGGGTAACATGTTTCCAAAAAAAAAAAAAAAAAAAAAAAAGCCAGGCATGGTAGTGTGTGCCTGTAGTCTCAGTTACTTGGGAAGCTGAGGTGAGGTGAGAGGATTGCTTGAGCCCAGGTGAGGGAGGTTGCAGTGAGTAGAGATTGGGCCAGTGCACTCCAGCCTGAGGGACAGAACAAGACTCTTGTCTCAAAAAAAAAAAAAAGGAGGCCAAGCATGATGGCTCACGCCTGTAATCCCAGCACTTTGGGAGGCTGAAGTGGCAGATCATGAAGTCAGGAGTTTGAGACCAGTCTGGCCAACATGGTGAAACCTCATCTCTACTAAAAATACAAAAATTGGCCAGGTGTGGTGGCAGGTTGCCTGCAATCCCAGCTACTTGGGAAGCTGAGGCAGGAGAATTGCTTGAACCTGTGAGGTGGAGGTTGCAGTGAGCTGAGACTGCATTCCACCTTGGGCAACAGAGCGAGACTCTGTCTCAAAAAAAAAAATGACTTAGGTTTTACTTTACTACATTGCTTTGGGCAATTTAACTTCTCTGTGCCTCAGTTCCCTCATCTCTACCTCCCTGGGTGGGCTGCTGATAGGAATCCACGCATGAAACACTGAGCACAGTGCCTGACACATAAGAAACACGCAGAAGGGTGGGTGTGGTGGCTCACACCGGTAATCTTACCACTCTGGGAGGCTAAAGCAGGAAGACCACTTGAACCAAGGAGTTTTTCCCCTGGAGTTGTTCCAGGTTGGGGCATCAGCAGTGCACTTCCAGAACCACCTGCAGAGTCCAGCACAGTGCTGGTGTCGTCACCCATCATATTCTCCCAAACTGATCCCAGCTCTCCAGACACTTTGAGACTTCTCCAATCTCTATGTTTCTACCTGATTCAACCCAGCCCCCAGCTGTCCTGGGCTGGAGCTACCAGGGTTGGTCACAGCACTGGACAATCAGACCCTGCCTAGGGCCACATGAGGGGCACACTCATACCCTAGTCCTCATGTGGCCAGATGGAGAAGGAATTTCAGGTGAGGTGGCTCATGCCTGTAATCCCAGGACTTTGGGAGGCCAAGGCAGGAGAATCATTTGCACTCAGGAGTTATAGACCAGCCTGGGCAACACAGTGAGACCCCATCACTACAAAAAATAAAAAATTAGCCAGGTGTGGTGACACACTCCTGTGGTCCCAGATACTTGGCAGGCTGAAGTAGGATGGCTTGAGCCCAGGAGTTTGAGACCAGCCTGGGCAACATAAGGAGACTTCTGTCTCGATTTATGTATGTATTTATTTATTTTTGAAACAGTCTCATTCTCACCCAGGCTGGAGTGCGGTGATGTGATCTCAGCTGTCTGCAACCTCCCCCTCCAGGGTTCAAGCAATTCTCCCGATTCAGCCTCCTGAGTAGCTGAGATTACAGGCATATGCCATCAAGTCCAGCTAATTTTTGTATTTTTAGTAGAGAAGAGGTTTCACCATGTTGGCCAGGCTGGTCTCTAACTCCTGACCTCAGGTGATCCCCTGCTTCAATGTCCCAAAGTGCTGGGATTACAAGCATGAGACACTGTGCCCGGCCCGTCTCTATTAAAAAAAAAAAAGAGCGAGAGAGAGAGAAAGAGAGCGAGAGAAGGAATTTCTACTGCAACCCGCAACTCTGAGTGGGAAGAGCATGGGAGAAACATCTCCAGCTCTTCTTCTCTGATGAGTGAGCTTAGAATAAGAAACCAAGTGTACTCAGCTCAGCCCTCTTCTCCAACCTGGCGGTAACCACCAGACAAGGCACCCTGGCCTGCTGAGCAGGTGGTGAGCCCACAGAGCTGGGGCTTAGCCACACACAACAACGTTCATCTCACGGGTGGGCACTCCCGATCACGGTCTGACACCTGCCATCTTTCAAGTGGCTCAGGCTCAAAAGGCAGGAAAAGGAGTTGTTACTTACTGAACCCCTAAAACCTGAGCCATCTGCAAGGACCTACCCACTCTTGTCCCCATTATCTCCTTTTGTTTTTTTGAGACAGGTTCTCACTCTGTCGCCCAGGTGGGAGTGCAGTGGTGATCATAGCTCACTGAAACCTCTGAGTCCCAAGCTTAAGCGATCCCCCCACCTCAGCCTCCAGAATAGCTGGGATAGCAGGCAGTAGCTGGGTAGGTGCACACCACCACGCCTGGCTAATTTTTTTTGTAGAGATGGGTTTTCACCATGTTGCCCAAGCTGGTCTCGAACTCCTGAACTAAGTGATTCACCTACCTCAGACGCCCCAGGCTGGTCTTGAACTCCTGGGCTCAAGTGATCCAACCACCTTGGCTTCCTGAAGTACTGGGATTACAGATGTGAGCCACCATGCCTGGCCTCAACCTCACTTTCGACGGCTCTTCCCTCTGCTCACTCTGTCACACCTCCTTCTGTTTCTGGAAAATGCCAAGTTCATTCTTATCTTAGCAGTGTTGGCTTTTCCTCTTCTCCCCTAGCTCTTCTGATGTTTGCTTTTTTTTCACCTCTCAGATCTCAGCACAGAGGCCTGCCCTGCTCACTCAACCACGCGAGTGTGCCTCCATCATGTGACCCTGGTGTATTGTCTCAGAGTCTCCAAAATTACAACATGGTGGCTGGGCGTGGTGGCTCATGCCTGTAATTCCAGCACTTTGGGAGGTTGAGGCAGGTGGATCACCTGCGGTCAGGAGTTTGAGGCCAACCTGGGCAATATGGCGAAACCCTGTCTCTCCTAAAAATACAAAAAATTAGCCAGGTGTAGTGGCAGGCACCTGTAATCCCAGCTACTTGGGAGGCTGAGGCAGAATCACTTGAACCCGGGAGGCAGAGGTTGCAGTAAGTGAAGACTGCAGCATTGCACTCCAGCTTAGGTGACAGTGTGAGACTCCGTTCCCCTCCAAAAAATTAAAACATGGATCGGTTTACCTGTTTGCTGTCCTGTCTTCTCTATGAGATCTACGAGGGCAGGGTCCTGTCAGTTTGTCACTGCTGTGGCCCCGGTTTCCCAGAACCTAGAACAGTGCCTGCAAAATAAGCGGAGCTTGAGAAACACTGGTTGAATGAATAAACTGAATACTTTTTGGGAAAAAAAATTTTTTTTTCTTTAATAGCAAAATAATATATGTCCTGGAAAAAACAGCATACAAAATACAGAAAATAGAATTGAGAACTTTTATAAGTATTTAAATCATCAAATTGCGAGTCTCCACTGCCATGTCTCTCAGCGTCTCTTGTGTGCGTGAAGGTATATAAACGGTATATAGGCGTGTGGGTATGCATGCACAGACAGTCCTTCTTGGGTACTCTTAAGGGGGCCCATTGGGTGCCCGTAAATCTTAACCTCACCCCTTCCTCATCCATCCTGTTCCTGAGGACGACCCTCAAGGTGACTCTTCATTGAGAGCCTCTGGAGGCTGAGAGCTTTTAGAGTAAGGCTTTACAATATAATCATGAGGTAGCTATGATTGTCCTTATTTCAGGATGTGTAGGCTTCTGAGAGGCTGATGATAGGACCAAGACCATACAGCTGGCAAACAGTGATTCCAATGGTCTGGAAGTCCCTGGGCCTCTGTCCTCTAAACCTGGGGCTTTCCGTTTCCTCAAGTCTGATTATCTGCCCTCTTCAAAGTGCTGCTCAGAGGGGCTGGGGCTCAACAATGAAAGCTGGGATGGGTCCTAGAGACGGTGGAGCAGTTACATCCACCAGTCCATGGACTCTTTGGGGCAAGCCCTGACGATGACCATACAGTGGGGCAGCCCCTTACACAGGATCTTCTCAGCCTCCTGACCCTCCCACCCAAGGCCCTGCAGCTCAAGCACTCTGAGCTTGGGCATGGTGAGGCAGGAGGAGAGGATTTCAGTGGGGGTGGGCATTTCTGGGGTGACAAGAGGACCCTGCAGGCACAGACTCTCCAGGGCCGGCATTCCCTCCAGGACAGCCAGGCCAGGGGCAGAGAGGCCCCTCACGGTCAGCCGGATCTTCCGCACATCTCGGAGGTGGCGGCTGATGGCCAGCAGGGTGCTGTCGGCAGACAGGGTGCAGCCCACCACCTCGAGCCTCTGCAGGTAGCTGAGCTCCTGCAGGCTGGCATCCAGCCCTGTCTCGGTTACACGGTAGGTACCACTCAGCACCAGTGAACGCAAGGCCCGAAAGCGCGTCAGGCCCTGCAAGTGCTCGTCACGGAAGGCGGGGACCCGGTCCAGCACGATGCATTCGAGCAGGGGCAGCACGGTGGGGTCCTGCTGCTTCAGGAGCCAGGCCATGGAGATCTCACAGCTGTGCAGCTCCAGGGTCCTCAGGGTGCTAGGCAGGCTGGTGATGGGCACCATGCTCAGGTCAGCCACATGCAGGCAGAGGCGCTGCAGGTTGGGGCACTTCTGGCCCAGGGCTCTCAACAGGGCAGGGGACAACTGGGGGGCTTGGGAGCCGGAGAACAGGTAGCCGCCCATCCGCAGGGAATGGAGCCGGGATCCCATGTACCTTCGAAGGAGGTGCCACATGACTTTAGGTCGCATCTGTAAAAGCCAGAGATTGGGGTGACAGGGTGAGAGGTATGGAGCTTCCAAGGCCCCTGCCGGGCTGAAGACAGACATCCCTGGGGTGGGGGATTCTGGTGCCCCACTGGGCTTCTGCCCTTCCCTAGACAGTCTCCTCCCCAGGTTCAACAAGACAGTTTCAGTACACCATCTTGCCTGCCAGGGCTTTGAACAAATTTTTTTTTTTGAGACAGGGGCTTGCTCTGTCACCCAGGCTGGAGTGCAGTGACGAGATGATGGCTTACTGTAGCCTGGATCTCCTGGGCTCAAGTGATTCTCCCACTTCAGCTTCCCAAGTGGCTGGGACTACTGACAGATGCCCAGCTAATTTTTGTTATTTTTAGTAGAGACGAGGTCCTGATATGTTGCCCAGGCTAGTCTCCAACTCCTGGATTCAAGTGATCCTCCTGCCTCAGCCCCTGAAAGTGCTATGTCTGCAGGTGTGAGTCACTGCACTCGGCCACTTAGAATAAATCTGGTGGGGGAAAGAAAGATATGAACAGAATCTATCTTTAGCAATACATTCTCTTATTGTTTTTCTGGACTAAGAAAGAAAGCAAAGCAACCCATTGATATTTTACCCCTTTCTTTTTTTTTCTGAGACGGAGTCTCACTTTGTCGCCCAGGCTGGAGTGCAGCGGTGCAATCTCAGCTCACTGCAACCTCCACACCCTGGAGTTCAAGCGATTCTCCTGCCTCAGCCTCCTGAGTAGCAGGGATTACAGGTGCCTGCCACTGTGCTTGGCTAATTTTTTTTGTATTTTTAGTAGAGACGGGGTTTCACCATCTTGGTCAGGCTGGTCTTGAACTCCTGACCTCGTGATCTACGCACCTCGGCCTCCCAAAGTGCTGGGATTACAGGCGTGAGCCACCGTGCCCAGCCTGTTTTACCCCTTTCTTAATGATTACCAGTAGAAATAAGCAACACAGAATGAAAATTTAAAAGGTGAAAACTACCCAGAGTAAATTAAGTCTATGCTGAAAAAACAAAACAACAAAAAGGCCAGGCACGGCGGCTCACGCTTGTAATCCCAGTACTTTGGGAGGCTGAGGCGGGTGGATTGCTTGAGCTCAGGAGTTCAAGACCACCCTGGGCAACATGGCAAAAACCCTGTCTCTACTAAAAATAAATAAAAGCCAGGCATTACAGGCTCATTACGCCTGTAATCCCAGTACTTTGGAAGGCTGAGGCGGGTGGATCACTTGAGGTCAGGAGTTCAAGATCAGCCTGGCCAACATGGTGAAACCACATCTCTACTTAAAATACAAAAATTACCTGGGTGTAGTGGGTGCCTGAAATCCCAGCTACTTGGGAGGCTGAGGCAGGAGAATTGATTGAATCTGGGAAGCAGAGGTTGCAGTGAGCCAAGATTGCACCATTGTACTCCAGCTTGGGTGACAAGAGTGAAACTCTGTCTCAAAAAATAAATTTAAAAAATATAAATAAAAATAATAGCCAGGCACAGTGGTGGCGTGAGAACCACCTCTGGGAAGCAGAGGCTGCAGTGAGCTGAGATCACACCACTGCACTCCTGCCTGGGCAACAAGGTGAGACTGTCTCAAAAAAAAAATAATAATAACGGCCAAGCACGGTGGCTCACGCCTGTAATCCCAGCACTTTGGGAGGCTGAAGCAGGCGGATCACCTGAGGTCAGGAGTTCAAGACTAGCCTGACACACAAGGAGAAACCCCGTTTCTACTAAAAATACAAAATTAGCTGGGCATGGTGGCACACGCCTGTGATCCCAGCTACTCAGAAGGTTGAGGCAGGAAAATCGCTTGAACCCAGGAGGTGGAGGTTACAAAGAGCTGAGATTATACCATTGCACCAGACTGGGCAACAAGAATGAAGTGAAACTCTGTCTCAAAAAAAAAAAAAAAAAAAAAAAAAAGGGAAAAAAAGTAACAACCTGGGATAGTGAAAAATGAAAAAAACACAACACCCTTTATACATAAAACTACAAAAATAAACCCCCTGCTTTTTCAAATTGTTTGGTAAAAAAAAAAAAAAATATATATATATATATATATATATATATATATATATATATATAATTGATAGCACTGGGCTTATCATTATCAGTCCATTTTATCTTAAAAAGAAAAAATTAGCATGCTTACATCTGCCTTTTATTGCTGGATTTCTCTACCTGGTATCATAGGATCTAACAGAAAAAGGAAAATTGTCTAATAACATATTCTTCACGTGTGATTACAAAGGTGTTTCTACATCAAACTCTTTCATTCACTGAAAGAAAACAGCTTGTGATCAATCCTTAAGAAAGCATGCTTACATTTGCCTTTTATACATGCATATGTAAACCTGTGTAATATGAACTGTATTAGTCTGTTTTCACACTGCTGATAAAGACATACCTGAGACTTGGAAGAAAAAGAGGTTTAATTGGACTTACAGTTCCACATGGCTGGGGAGACCTCAAAATCATGGTGGGAGGCAAAAGGCACTTCTTATATGGCGGCGGCAAGAGAAAATGAGAAAGAAGGCATGGTAGCTCACGCCTGTAATCCCAGCACTTTGGGAGGCCTAGGTGGGTGGATCACAAGGTCAGGAGATCGAGACCGTCCTGGCCAACATGGTGAAACCCTGTCTCTACTAAAATACAAAAAATTAGCCGGGTGTGGTGGCACACCTGTAGTCCCAGCTACTCAGGATGCTGAGGCAGGGGAATCACTTAAACCCGGGAGGCGTAGGTTGCAGTGAGCCAAGATCATGCCACTGCACTCCAGCCTCGAAAAAGAGCAAGACTCCATCTCAAAAAAAAAAAAAAAAGGGAAAGAAAATGAGAAAGAAGTAAAAGTGGTAACTCCTGATAAACCCATCAGATCTCATGAGATTCACTATCACAAGAATAGCATGAGAAAGACCAGCCCCCGTGATTCCATTACCTCCCCCTGGGTCCCTCTCACAACATGTGGAAATTCTGGGAGATACTATTCAAGTTGAGATTTGGGTGGAGACGCAGCCAAACCATATCATCCCACCCCTGGCTCCCTCCAAGTCTCATGTCCTCACATTTTACAACCAATCATGCCTTTCCAATAGTCCCCCCAAGGTCTTTACTCATTTCAGCATTAACCCAAAAGTTCACAATCCAAAGTCTCATCTGAGACAAGTCCCTTCTACCTATGAGCCTATGAGATAAAAAGCTAGCTAGTTACTTCCTAGATACAATGGGGGTACAGGTATTGGGTAAATACAGCCATTCCAAATGGAATAAATTGGCCAAAACAAAAGGTTATAGGGCTCATGCAAGTCTGAAATCCAGCAGGGCAACCAAATTTTAAAGCTCTAAAATGATCTCCTTTGATTCCAGGTCTCACATCCAGGTCATGCTGATTCAAGAGGTGAGTTCCCACGGTCTTGGGCAGCTCCACCCCTTATGGCTTTACAGGGTATGGTCTCCCTCCCAGCTGCTTTCACAGGCTGGTATTGAGTGTTTGAAGGTTTTCCAGATGCACGGTGTAAGCTGTGGGTGGATCTACCTTTCTGGAGTCTGGAGGACAGTGGCCCTCTTCTCACAGCTCTAAGCAGTGTCCAGTAGGCACTAGGCAGGGCCCCAATAGGGACTGGGTGGGGGGGCTCTGACCCCACATTTCCCTTCCATACTGCCCTAGCAGAAGTTCTCCATGAGGGCTGCACCCCTGTAGCAAACTTTTGCCTGAACATTCAGGTGTTTCCATACATCTGAAATCTAGGCAGAGGTTCCCAAACCTCAATTCTTTTTTTTTTTGAGATAGAGTTTCGCTCTTGTCACCCAGGCTGAAGTGCAATGGCACAATCTCGAGTCACTGCAACCTCTACCTCCTGAGTTCAAGCAATTCTCCTGCCTCAGCCTCCTGAGTACCTGGGATTATAAACATGTGCCACCATGCATTTTTTGTATTTTTAGTAGAGACGGGGTTTCACCATGTTGCCCAGGCTTCTCGCGACCTCTTGGCCTCAAGTGATCTGTCTGCCTTGGCCTCCCAAAGTGCTGAGATTACAGGCATGAGCCACTGCACTTGGCCCCAGACCTCAATTCTTGATTTCTGTACACCAGCAGGCTCAAGACACATGGAATATGCCAAGGCTTGGGGCTTCCACCCTCTGAAGCCACAGTCCAAGGTGTACGTTGGCCCCTTTTAGCCACAGCTGGAGCGGCTGAGACACAAGGCACCAAGTTCTCGGCTGCATGCAGCACAGGAACCTGGGCCCAGCCCACGAAACTATTTTTTCCTCCTGGGCTTCCAGGCTTGTGATGGGAGGGGCTGCTGTGAAGGTCTTTGACATGGCCTGTAGACATTTTCCCCACGGTCCATTAGGCTCCTTGCAACTCATGCAAATTTCTGTAGCCAGCTTAAATTTTCCCCCAGAAAATAGGTTTTTCTTTTTATTTTATTTTCTTTTTTTTTTTGAGACAGAGTCTTGCTCTGTCGCCAGGTGCCAGGCTGGAGTGCAGTGGCGCGATCTTGGCTCACTGCAATCTCCGCCTCCCGGGTTCAAGCAATTTCTCCTGCCTCAGCCTCCCGAGTAGCTGGGACTACAGGCGCGTGCCACCATGCCCAGCTAATTTTTGTATTCTTTTAGTAGAGACGGGGTTTCACCATGTTGGCCAGGATGGTCTCAATCTCTTGACCTCGTGATCCGCCCGCCTCGGCCTCCCAAAGTGCTAGGATTACAGGCGTGAGCCACCGCACCCGGCCACAGGTTTTTCTTTTCTATCACATAGTTAGGCTGCAAATTTTCCAAACTTTTCTGTGTAGGGTACCAGCCCCCACACACCACCCACAGGGTACACCGAGTTCAGTGGTGACAAAGGAATGAGAAAAAGACAGGTTAAGAATGCATAAAGTGGGACCAGGGGGCTAGGAACGATAAACTGCAAAACTGGAGGCTGCAAAGGCCCCGAGCTTTGGTTTTCCACAGTATTTATTGAATACAATCACTTTAATCTATAGTGCAGACGGTGGGGTGAATTGGTGAAAGGGAGGCTGTGCGTCAAACATTAAGATTGATAGCAATGGCAATTTATTCGAGTTTCTAAGAGAGCCGAAAGCATATGCTTATCTATAGACAATGCAGCTGGTGGGAGCAGGCTTAGCAAGGAGCCTACATGTCTGGTTGCATTCCAGTGCTTCAAGGGAGTGTTATGTCCTTGGGCACTATGTTTAAAATATCAGAGCTTAGGTCACTCTGTACCTGGGATCATGCTGGCAATAGAGCAGCCTTCCTCCCCAGAGGCCTCCTGTGGCCTCCCGCAGTTTATTGCTCATGAATTCTTTTATACATTACTTATACCAGTTTATGTAGGTACACTGTAAACCCTTCCTCCATTGCTGCTTCCCCCAACATTTCTGCTCTGCTTCCCTTTTAAAACTGAATGCCTTTAACAGTACCCAAGTCACTTCTTGAATGCTTTGCTGCTTAGAAATTTCTTCCACCAAAGGCCAGGCACAGTGGCCCATGCCTGTAATCCCAGCACTTTGGGAGGCCAAGGTGGTCGGATCACCTGAAGTCCGGAGTTCAAGACCAGCCTGGCCAACATGGTGAAACCCTGTCTCCACTAAAATATAAAAAATACCCAGGCATGATGGCGGATGCCTGTAATCCCAGCTACTCAGGAGCCTGAGACAGGAGAATTGCTTGAACCGGGGAGACGGTGGTTGCAGTGAGCTGAGATCACATCACTGCATTCCAGCCTGGGTGGCTGAGTGAGACTATGTCTAAAAAAAAAAAAAAAAAAGAAAAAAAGAAATTTCTTCCACCAGATACCCTAAATCATCTTTCTGAAGTTAAAAGTTCCACAAATCTCTAGGGTGGGGGCAAAATGCCATCAGTCTCTTTGCTAAAACATAACAAGAGTCACCTTTACTCCAGTTCCCAACAAGTTCTTGTCTCCATCTGGGACCACCTTAGCCTGGACCTTATTGTCCATATCGCTATCAGCATTTTGGGCAAAGCCATTCAACAAGTCTTTAGGAAGTTCTAAACTTTCCCACATTTTCCTTTCTTCTGAGCCCTTCAAAATGTTCCAGCCTCTGACTGTTACCCAGTTCCAAAATTGATTCCACATTTTTGGGTAACTTTTCTGCAATACCCCACTCTACTGGTACCAATTTACTGTATTAGTCTGTTTTCACAGTGCTGATAAAGACATACCTGAGACTGGGAAGTAAAAGAGGTTTCAGTGGACTTACAGTTCCGCGTGGCTGGGACAATCTCAAAATCATGGCAGGAGGTGCAAGGCACTTCTTACATGGTGGCGGCAAGAGAAAATGAGAAAGAAGCAAAAGCGAAACCTCTGATAAACCCATCCCATCTTGTGAGACTTACTCACTATCACAAGAATAGCACTGAAGCGAGGAGATCCTATAAGTGCCGAGGCAGGAGCCAAAGGCCTCAGCCTATTTCGAGATAAATAATGAAGAAGAAAGTAACTAGAGGCCGGGCGCGGTGGCTCACACCTGTAATCCTAGCACTTTGGGAGGCCAAGGTGGGTGGATCACCTGAGGTCAGGAGTTTAAGACCAGCCTGGCCATCATGGTGAAACCCTATCTTAAAAAAAAAAAAAAGAAAGTAACTAGAGATATAACTGTGGTAGTTATTGGTTATTCATAGGCGATCTTAGTTATTCATAGGTAATCTTAATTCTTTTACTAGTGCCTCTCAGGTCAGAAGTGTGAACCTGGGGTGACATTGTGAAATGAATGACTCTAAGGCAAGATGCTTTGAGCTCTCTGTCATGCCTGCCTAAGGGCTGCTGGAGGGTGCCTTGGCTGAGCGGCAGTGCCAGCGCCAGGAAAGTGCCCGCTGTTTAGTCAGCTAGGGAAGGAGACGTCCAACATAGCTCTTGTGGCGGGCCTGACGCTGTCAGGTAGGCCCGCAGACATCTGGGGGCTTAACTGTCTCTATGTGATGCTGTGCTTCAGTGGTCACGTTCCATGTCCACTCTCATTTTCTGCTTCTGGTTCCTTTTCTCTTAGAAGAGATAATCAGTAAAAGTAATATAAATCTTAATGTCTTTATTCTTTTTTTTTTTTTTTTTTTTAAAACAGAGTCTTGTTCTGTTGCCCAGGCTGGAGTGCAGTGGCACGATCTCGGCTCACTGCAACCCCCCACATCCCAGGTTCAAGTAATTCCCCTGCCTCAGCCTCCTGAGTAGCTGGGATTACAGGTGCATGCCACCACACCTGGCTAATTTTTTTGTATTTTAGTAGAGACGGGGTTTCACCATGTTGACCAGGACGGTCTCAATCTTCTGACCTTGTGATCCACCCACCTCACCCTCCCAAAGTGTTTGGATTACAGGCATGAACCACTGCCCCTGGCCTGTTCTTTCTTAACAAGTATGGAAAAGTGCTGACACATTATGCTCCTTACCTCATCTTGGCTACCTCAAAGTCTTGAGCCCCTACCTGTATGACACGTGATGTACTTGACCCTATCACTGTCATGCCCTATTTACCCTGCCCCCAGTCGTAGACCACCAAGGTCACACCCTACCTGTGCCCTACCTACCCTGTCCACAGATTTGCAACTCAATAAAAGTAAGAGTGTCTAGGCATTCAGGGATACTGCCAGACTCTGCCCTTTGGTTGGCAGTGGACCACAGGGCCCAAATTCTCATTTCTCTATCTCTGTGTGTTGTGTCTTTTATATCTACAAATTCTCACCTCTGCACCAGCAGGGAGGGGCTCACAGAACCCTGTAGGGCTGGACCCTACATAACACGAGAAAGACAGGCCCCCATGATTCAATTACTTCCCTCTAGGTTCCTCCTACAACATGTGGGAATTCTGGGAGATACAATTCAAGTTAAGATTTGGGTGGGGACACAGTCAAACCATATTATGAACTAAGAGAGAAAGAAACATGTTCTAATGAATTTTTTCAGGAGGCTGAGGCAGAAAGATCGCGTGAGCCCAGGAGACTGAGGCTGCAGTGAGCTATGATTTTGCCGCTATACCCACAGCCTGGGTGACAGAGTGAGATCCCATCTCAAAAAAATAAATTAGAAAAAGATAAACTGCAGAGCATAAATGCTATGGGCTACTTTTGCTATGGGCTACTTTTGACAGAGGAATCAACGCTTCCTGGCCAAATTTAGACCTGTGTAGGTTAGGGGAAATTGACTAACATAGTGACCACTGAATGGTAACTCATAAAGGTAGCAGTTAAAGTTGATAAAATTTTAAATGCACACAAAACCAATGAATAAATCAACTTTTCCTCACAAAACCAACAACTGAGAATACTCTGTAAGTTTCATAATATCAGGCCAGGTGCTGTGGCTCATACTTGGAATCCCAGCTCTTTAGGAGACTGTAGGGGAACAGCTTGAGACCAGGAGTTCAAGATTATCCTGGATAATATAGCAAGACTCTGTCCTTAAGAAAAGAACCTCAAAAGCAATATTGTATGAAAGGGAGTTACAGATGGATATATACAGGAAAATAGTCTAAATAGTAGAATACTATATAAAGAGTAGAACAGCATTACCTGAAGTTTAGAAACACATTAATAATACTGTAATTGTTTAGGGACACATACATATGAAGTAAGGTAAAAGGAAGGGTGCAAATCCACTTTACAATAGCGGTTATCTATGAAGACGATTTCAAAGAGGGCAACGAATATATCTATAAATGTTTTGGGCCAGTTGCAGTGGCTCATGCCTGTAATCTGAGCACTTTGGGAGGCTAAATTGGGAGGATTACTTGAGCCCAGGAGTTCGAGACCAGACTGGGCAACATAGTGAGACTATGTCTCCACAAAATATAAAAAAATTAGCGGGTGTAGTGGCTAGCGCCTATGGTCCCAGCTACTCGGGAGTCTGACACGAGAGGATCGCTTGAGCTTGGGAGGTCGAGGATGCAATCGCACCACTTTACTCCAGCTTGCGCAGCAGAGCGAGACCCCATCTCAAAAACAACACAAAACAAAAACTTGGCAGGGTGCAGTGCCTCACGCCTGTAATCTCAGCACTTTGGGAGGCAAAGGCGGGCAGGTCACGAGGTCAGGAGTTCGAGACCAGCTTGGCCAATATGGTGAAACCCCGTCGCTACAAAAAATACAAAAATTAGCCTGGCGGTGGAGGCGCACGCCTGTAGTCCCAGCTACTCGGGAGGCTGAGGCAGGAGAATCGCTTGAATCCGGGAGGCAGAGGTTGCAGTGAGCCGAGATCGCGCCACTGCACACCAGCCTGGGCGACAGGGTGAGACTCCATCTCAGAAAAAACAACAACAAAAACCCCTAAAAACCCCACTTGATAACATAGTAATAAATGAGCATTTATCGAATGATAAATATGTGCCAGACTGTTCTCAGTCCTTTCCCTGCATGATCCCAGCGAAGTCCAACAATATTATCCCCATTCCAGGGATTCAGAAATTGAGGCCGAGGTCGAAGAGGAGGAGGTAAGAGATGATGCCGGGATGGGCCCTGGACTGCCTGACTCTGAATCCCCAGCCCGGGCCCCGACACACTGTCTTAGGGTGGGAGAGGTGGTCTTTGGGGTCTGGGCACCGCAACCGCGGCCTAGGCCCGACCGGCCAGCCCAGCGTACCGTGTAGAGCGTCAGGTCGACATGTCGCCACAGCCACCGGTCGTCCACCAGCCTCTTCCAGCGGTGACAGACCCTGGGGGAGGGGACCCATGGTTAGAACGACCCCATCCCCGGGCTACATCCGCATCTCCAGGTGCCAGGTCCACCCTCCGCCCAGCCCTTCCCCGCCCGCACCTGGAGATGCGGATCCGGTCCCGTACCGGGAGGTAAGAGAAGATTTCGAGCAGGACCGAGTCCGGCAGTTCGACCAAAGTCGCCATGATCCCGCCGACGCGCACTTCCGCTTCCGGTCAAGGAGACCCAAGGGGTCCTCCTGGGGGCGCCGAGGTGGGGTTGACAAGGCGGTAGCCGCGACCTCTCCCGTAACCCGCTGAGAAATTTGACTTTCCTCTCGCTGGGAAGTGATTGGGTCCCAGGGCAGGACCAGCCGCATCCGCGGATGCGGACGGGCTCCAGCTGCGAATGGGGACCAGAACCCAGCCTGGAAAGCGTGGCTGTGGCAGTGAGAGGCCTGGGGGACGTGGCCGAGGCGTGATTTGGCCCCGATTGGGAAGTAAGACCAAGTCTGGAAGGCGGGCCTGGAGTGAGGCAAAGACGTTCGGAAGGCGTGGCTGGGGCGGGCGAGGCCGAGGGGCGGGACTAGAGATGAGAACCAAGCCTGGAAGGCGTGGCTGGAGGGGGCGAGGCCCCATTTTCCTCTTTCAGCAGCACTCCTCATCCCTTTCCTAACTCCTCACCCCACAGCTCAGCACCAAGACCCTGTGCTTGGGCGATCTTTGAATCAAGCACTGAGAAATTAGAACTTTTTTGAAAAAAAGAACATTTTCTTTTCCACCCCCGCTGATTACAAAAGGAACATATGTTCAATGTTCTGGAAAAACACTAAGAGGGAAAATGAGGCCGGGTGTGGTGGCTCATGCCTGTAATTCCAGCACTTTTGGAAGGACCACTTGAGGCCAGGAGTTTGAGACCAGCCTGGGCAACATAGTGAGGCTGTGTCTCTCCTAAAAGTAAAAAAATCAGCCATGCGTGGTGGTGTATGCCTTAAGTCCTAGCTACTTGGGAGGCTAAGGCAGGAAGATCTCTTGAGTCCAGAAGTTGGAGGCTGCAGTGAGCTATGATCGTGCCACTGCACTCCAGCCTGTGACAGAGTAAGACACTGACTCGAATGAGACTCTCAGTAATCCTGCCAGGCAGTGGTAACTATAGTAAATGCTTGTGTGACCCAGTATTTCTTTGTTTTTAAATGAAGTCTCACTCTGTTGCCCAGGCTGGCGTGCAGTGGTGCGATCTCAGTTCACTGCAACCTCCACCTCCCAGATTCAGCAATTCTCCTGCCTCAGCCTCCCAAATAGCTGGGATTACAGATGCCCGCCACCATGCCCGGCTAATTTTTGTATTTTTAGTAGAGATGGGGTTTCACCAATTGGCCAGGCTGGTCCTGAACTCTTGATCTCAAGTGATCCGCCCAACTTGGCCTCCCAAAGTGCTGGGATTACAGGTGTGAGTCACTGGGCCTGGCTGTGACCCAGTATTTCTAAGAGAATGCAAAGATGTGCTGCTTCTAAACTTCCTCAGGCACATCAACCCCTCAGTTCACTTTTGACCTTCCAATCTGTTTTATCCTGGCTAGAGTCTCCCCAAAAGCAGAGGCAGGGGGGTTCCCACAAAGGAACTCAAATCATCCCAAGATGGGGCCAGTGGGGATTTCAAGGAAACACTAATTACCAGAGCAATCACTCCAAAGCATTTATTAGGGAAACTTACAGAGTGCTCCAACAATCATCCAGACAGACAGGAAAGGAGTATCCTACCGAGCTTACAGCTGCAGCTAGGGGGTCAGGACATGGAGTTTAGATGCACAGGTCAGCATGTCTGGTTTCCATTACTGTTTTGAGTAATGGACCACCTGCTTGTCTGGCGGGTGTCAGCTTGACCAAAACAGGAATGTAGAATCTTTCCCTAGGATAGGACGTTCCACAACCTTGGTCCTATATTTAGATCTTCTTTTTTGTTGCTGTTTTTTGTTTTTTTTTTTTTTCCGGAGATGCAGTCTCACTCTGTCACCCAGGCTGGAGTGCAGTGGCACAATCTCGGCTCACTGCAACCTCTGCCTCCTGGGTTCAAGCAATTCTCCTGCCTCAGCCTCCCAAGTAGTTGGGACTACAGGCACACACCACCACACCCAGCTAATTTTTTGTATATTAGTAGAGATGAGGTTTTACCATGTTGCCCAGGCTGGTCTCAAACTCCTGAGCTCAGGTAATCATCCTGCCTCAGCCTCCCAAAGTGCTAGGATTGCAGGAGTGAGCCACCATGCCCAGCCTATATTTAGATTTTTAAGGCCAGTTTCTGGAATTCTTAAGCAAAGTACACTGGTTAAGCATTATGAGAGCTTAGCATAAAAAAAACAGAAGAGAGGCTGGACGCAGTGGCTCATGCCTGTAACCCTGGCACTTTGGGAGGCTGAGGCAGGAGGATTACCTGAGCTCAGGAGTTTGAGACCAGCCTGGGCAACACAGTAAAACCTTGTCTCTACTAAAATAAAAAAAATATTTTGGGAAGTCGAGGCTGGCAGATCACCTGAGGTTGGGACTTTGAGACCAGCCTGACCAACATGGAGAAATCCCATCTCTACCAAAAATACAAAATTAGCTGGGCATGGTGGCGCATACCTGTAATCCCAGCTACTAGGACGGCTGAGGCATGAGAATCGCTTGAACCCAGGAGGCAGAGGTTGCAGTGAGCCCAGATCACACCACTGCACTCCAGCCTGGGCAACAAGAGCAAAACTCCATCCAAAAAAAAAGAAAAGAAAAGAAAAACAGAAGAGAGTGATTGTTTCTCAACATGGACTAACATTTTCAATTACAGATTTCCTCACTGTCACTTTTTCATTCCATTTCTAGGGAAAATGGGGCGCTGACTCCAGTCTGGTTACTTCCTGCTCGATGGAGGTACTGACTGGGAATTGTGGAATGAAAAAGATTGACATGATGGAGTGTGTAATGTTTAGGTCCCTTTTCTAGGGGTAAGCAGGATTAAGGGCACTTGTTACAAATTGTTTAGCTTAACCCCAAGGTAGATTCCAAGAATAACTAGTAATACAGGTAGCCCCAACTTTAATAAGTAGAGAGATTTAATTCCAGAAGGTATCCAGAATAGGCTAAAAACCCAGTTCTCTACCTCCTGGAGCAGAGGGGTGAGATGACCTAGGGTTTTGTTTTTTTGAGGCCAGAGTCACAATCTGTCACCCAGGTTGGAGTGCAGGGGTGGGATCTCAGCTCACTGTAACCTCCACCTCCCGGGTTCAAGAGATTCTCATGCCTCCGCATCCCAAGTAGCTGGACTTATGGGTGCATGCCAGTACGTGTGGCTTTTTTTTTTTCGTATTTTTACTAGAGACAGGGTTTCACCATGCAGGCCAAGCTGGTCTCGAACTCCTGACCTCAGGTGATGTACTTGCCTCAGCCTCCCAAAGTGCTAGGATTACAGGTATGAGCCACTGCGCCTGGCTGGGTGGGGGGTGGGGGCGGGGTTGGAGAATTCTTAAACCATTGTAGCAGTATACTTCAACAATACTAAAAGGTTTTAGTTTCTGGATCCATTCAAAAGCAAATAATAGGCCAGGGTGGCTCATGCCTGTAATCCCAGCACATTGGGAAGTCGAGTCAGGAGGATCACTTGAGGTCAGGAGTTCGAGACCAGCCTGGACAACATGGTAAAACCCCATCTCTACTAAAAATACAAAAATTACCTAGGTGTGGTGGTATGTGCCTGTAATCCCAGCTACTCAGGAGGCTGAGGCAGGAGAACCCCTTGAACCCAGGAGATGGAGGTTGCAGTGAACTGATATCATGCCACTGCACCCCATTCTGGGAAACAGAGCGAGACTCTGTTTCAAAAAAATTTTTTGGCTGGGCGCGGTAGCTCACCTTGTAATCCCAGCACTTTGGGAGGCTGAGACGGGTACAACATCTGAGGTCAGGAGTTGGAGATCAGCCTGGCCAACATGGTGAAACCTTGTCTCTACTAAAAAAGTACAAAAATTAAGCTGGAGGTGGTGGCTTACGCCTGTAATCCCAGCACTTTGGGAGGCCAAGGAGGGCAGCTCACAAGGTCAGGAGTTTGAAACCAGCCTGGTCAATATGGTGAAACCCCATTTCTACTAAAAATATAAAAATTAGCTGGGTGTGGTAGCGCATGCCTGTAATTCCAGCTACTCAGGGAGGCTGAGGCAGAAGAATCACTTGAACCCAGGAGGCGGAAGTTTCACTGAGACGAGAACCTGCCAATGTACTGCAGCCTGAGTGACAGAGCAAAACTCTGTCAAAAAAACAAACAAACACACACACACACAAATTAGGCGTGGTGGCAGGCACCTGTAATCCCAGCTACTGGGGAGGTTGAGGCAGGAAAATCTCTTGAACCCAGGAGGCAGAGGTTGCCATGAGCTGAGATAGCGCCACTGCACTTTAGCCTGTGTGGAAGGAGATTTCAAAAATTTCAAAAAAAAAAAATTTTTTTTTAAAGGCCAGATATTGCCACAGGTAGCTACTGTATGGTTACTTTATGTTATGGAAACTGCCAATTTTCTGAGTGCCAACTGAATACAGAATGGACTATTCTTCATGTGGATTCAGTAATGTGACTATACTCTCCCTCTTTCCCCTCCAGCCCTTTTTTCTCCTTTAAATATTGAAGCCCTCAAAATCATATTTGGAAAAAAGCATGGATCACAGATTTTTCCTGGGGATTTGTGTTCCTTTTTTTCCAGGCATGTCCTTAACCTTGTCTACATAAACCTCTCAATTTACTGAGACCTGTTTCAGATACTTTTTGGTTTACGAATTGTTTGACTGAATTGAGGGAGGAGTGTTCTTGTCCCACCAGCCCTCACGAACCCAGAATCTGGTACAAAGTGCTCCCTGAAGATATAGATGCAGGTGATTGTGTAATTGTGCAAAGTTTCCAGCTTCCTCGCGGGCATTTAAAGGTTGGTGACTGGTAGTGAGGCACGAGAAAAGGGAAAATAAGGCAGAAGAATAGCAAAGGGAATTAAAAGCTGGATAAAGGACAAAATAAGTAGAGAGCAGAAGCAAGGTGAAGGGGCGGGCGAGCAAGAAGGAAGATAAAAGGCAGAAGCTGAGCAGCCAAAACAAAAGGAAAATAAAAAACTGAGCAAGGATCCCATGGTCGGCAAAATCCAGACCAAACCAGTAAGGGGCAGCTCTTCAGGGATAGGCAAGTGCATTAAAGACAAAAAGTACCCTTAACATAAGGATGGTAATCAGCTCATTAGCGCTCAAGCATATGGAGGGTATATCATGCAAGAACTTAAAATTAACGCACGGAGGCGGTCCTGAAGCGCACAGGGGCCACAGTAACTAAGCAACACACCTATCAATCAAAAAGGTAGACACTGGCCAGAGATTCGGCAACCTTGGGAAGAGAAGGAAAAAAAAACACACATAAAAAGACCCAAACTACACCAAGCTGGGGGTGATCTCATCTCGCAGAGGTCTGCTCTCCCACTTCAAGAGTGGAATACTGTGCTTACTAAGGTTGCTGCTTTGCTATCTCTGTGTGTCTCGTCCAAATCTTGTTCGGGACACCAAGAGGCTGGAACTGTGAGGCACCATGCGGTAACAGCAGCTATTGGGCAGCGTGGAGTCTAGTCCAGGATCAGGCTTCGCCTACTAACTGGAGTCCACATCCCTGGGGGACGCGATGGCCAGAGGGCAGAGGTGAGCAAAATGCTCACGAGGCTCAGCCCTGAGTGAACCCAGGGGGTCAGAAGGGATAATTGCAGGACTTGCATCTCCCACCTTCTGCCCTCATTCCTCGTAGCTGCAGCAAGAGGCTTCGGGCTCAGGATTAGGAGGAGTTGACCCCTAACCCCGGGACCCTCTGGCGTCCTCACCATGCGACGGAGTCTCCCTGCAATGAACAATGGCTTCAAACGAGCTAGGCGCCGGCACCGACCTCTGGCTCTCGCTCCACACCCCTTCCCCGTCCCCACATCCGCCGAAGCCCCCAGTTCTACCCCGTGCGCCTACCACAGGCGTCCTCCTGCCAAGCCTTGCTTGAGACACCGAAACCATACCTGGGAACCGCAAGCACACAACCTACCGCAGACACGGAAGAACCTTACCCAGTGTTGACCACACCCCCCGGCCAGGGGAGGGGCTTCCGGCTCCGCACTTTTACTTCCGCTTCCGGTTCCCGGCGTTAACTGCGGCCGGGGTTGAGCGCTCGGACGAGGAGCTAGTGGCGTCGGCAGGTTCGAGGCGATACGAGGTGAGTGGGTCAAGCGGAGAGGCCCGAAGTCGGGGAAAGCTATCGCGACCCCGCCACCCAGGGTCTGGGGTCAGTGGCAGGTGAGGCCGTGGAGTTTTGCGGCCGGGCCTTCTGGCGGCGAGGAGCGGAGGCGCGGCTGCCTGGGGTTCGCGGTCTTGGGACGCGGGATTTGGGGCCTGAGAGTATTCGAGTCAGGGGGGTTGGGAGCAGAATGGAAGGCTCAGTAATCGAGATTTTTAGGGCCTGGGATTGGGAGACTTGTAAGCTGCTGCTTCTTGGCCTGGGAGACCCCTGAAACTCTGACTCTGCTGCCTCCCACGCCCGCGTTCCTGTGTAGCTCCAGCTAGGATGATCGAGGTTGTTTGCAACGACCGTCTGGGGAAGAAAGTCCGCGTTAAATGCAAGTATCCAGTGGCAGCCGAGAGGCAGTGGTACCCACAGGGGTGCTTGACGCGAGGCGGGCAACTCAATCTGTGTTGTCGGAGGGTTTTAGTTAAACCCGGGAAAGGCCAGGCGCGGTGGTTCACCCCTGTAATCCTAGCACTTCGGTAGACCGAGGCGGGCTGATCACGGGGTTAAGAGATTGAGACCATTCTGGCCAACATGGTGAAACCGCGTCTCTACTAAAAATACAAAAATTAGCTGGGCGCGTTGGCGGACGCCTGTAGCCCTAGCTACTTGGGAGGCTGAGGCAGGAGAATCGCTTGAACCCGGGAGGCGGAGATTGCAGTGAGCCGAGATCGTGCCACTACATTCCAACCTGGCGACAGAGTGAGACTCCGTCTCAAAAAACAAAACAAAACAAAAAACCGAGACAAGGGGGGATGGGGTTCTGGCAGATGGTATTCAGCCCCAGAATGTCCTCTTCCTTGTTCTACCGCTCCCATTTGCCTTAACTCCTCTGCGCCCAGCACGGATGATACCATCGGGGACCTTAAGAAGCTGATTGCAGCCCAAACTGGCACCCGTTGGAACAAGATTGTCCTGAAGAAGTGGTGAGTGCAGTGGTAGAGCCACGGGGTGGACCGGTCTAGGCCTGAAGGTTTTGGTTGTGGGAGCGCTGCAGTCAGCTCTTTACTTAAACTCCGCTACTTCAGTCTGCCTCCAGGCTGAAGAGCCTCCTTAGCCTTATCTCTTAAAAGGTTTCTTTTCCTTAGGTACACGATTTTTAAGGACCACGTGTCTCTGGGGGACTGTATCCTTTGTGTGACTTTTTGAGGCAGCATCTACATACCTAGCCTTGGTTATCTTTGTTCAGAACTAAAGTCTGCATGAGATTATGCATATTAAGTGTTTAACTTAGTACGTGGCACATTGGTGAGCACCTAGAAAATGGGAGCTAGGTAATTATTTGGTTGGGGAGGAGGGTGGTTGACTGGTGAAATAGTTTTGACTTCAAGTTCAAAATACTTATTTTTGAGCTCCACCTGAGTGCTGGACAGTAGGTCAGGGTGGAGTGAGGCTCAGGCATATCTATTGTGCAGAAGGTACAGAACTTTATTATTTTATTTATTTAGTTTTTTGAGACAGTCTTGCTCTGTCGCCCAGGCTGGAGTGCAGTGGTGCGATCTTGGCTCACTGCAACCTCCACCTTCTGGGTTCAAGCAATTCTGCCTCATCCTCCCAAGAAGCTGGGATTACAGGCATGTGCCACCACTCCCTGCTAGTTTTTGTATTTTTAGTAGAGATGGGGTTCCACCATGTTTGGCCCCAACTGATCCTCCTGCTTTGGCCTCCCAAAGTGCTGGGATTGTAGGTATGAGCTATTGCACCTGGCCTAGAAGGAACAGAAACTTTTTTTTTGTTTGTTTTTTTAATCATCCAGCCCAAAATGTCAAAAACTTTTTTTTTTTTTGAGACAGAGTTTCGCTCGTTGCCCAGGCTGGAGTGCAGTGGTGCAATCTTGGCTCACTGCAGCCTCTACTTCCTGGGTTCAAGCAATTCTCCTGTCTCAGCCTTCCGAGTAGGTGGTATTACAGGCGCCTGCTACCACGCCCAGCTAATTTTTTATATTTTTAGTAGAGATGCGATTTCACTGTGTTGGACAGACTGGTCTCAAACTCCTGATGTCAAGTGATCCATGCCTTGGCATCCCAGAGTGCTGGAATTACAGATGTGAGCCACGGTGCCCAGCCAGAATTTTTTTTGTAAAGTTTCAGTTCTCTCCAAATAAAAATAGCCCAGTCCAAAATGGGCTTTTTTAGCCCTGGGCTGAGACCTTACGCCACCCTGACCCAGCTGTGAATGGATGAAAGGGGTGGGGATGGAACCCAGAGTCAGGATTCCTTAACACCTTGCCTTCAGATGAAATCCACGATGGAATGAACCTGGAGCTTTATTATCAATAGATGGGAATTCTCATCTTCCTGCTGCCCCATCCTCCTCTCCCATCCTCACCCCCCACACTGGGATAGATGCTTGTTTGTAAAAACCCACCTTAATAAAGACTTAGATGTTGCTTTGTTGTTGTCTCTTTGCATGAGAGCTGTCTAGTGATGGGTAGATCGGTCGCTGTTTGGTCATCTCTGTATCATCAGTGTGCATCTGCTAAAATAAGGGTTCCAAATCAACTGGATCCATGAGGGCAGAGTAGATCAGCAGGCCGGGAGTCTGTGGGAGCCCAAAGAGAGCTCTGGGGTTTGCTGTGGGTGTGTGAAGGTCAACAGGCCCTAGGATTATAGTTACCCTAATAGGCCAAAGAGCCTCCAGGTAATGACAGTAGATATAATTGTTAGGAATACAGATTCTGAAATCACACAGACCATGTGTGGAATGTCAACTCTGCCACCAAACAGCTGAATGACCCTAGGCAAAGTCATTTAACCTCCGTAAGCCTTTACTTCCTTATCCACTGGAAATAATTGTGTTTACTTCATGTCTGCTTTCATTGGCATATTGTGAGGAGGTGTAGATGAGCAGAAAGCATGTTTAAGCATCCACAGTTCCTGGCATCTTTTTTTGTTTTGTTTTGTTTTTTTGTTTTGAGACAGGGTCTTACTCTGTTACCCAGGATGGAATGCAGTGGCTCGATCATAGCTCACTGCAGCCCTGAACTGGACTCACAATCCTCCTGAACCCGCCTCCCAAGTAGCTGGGAGCCTACGAATTTTTTTTTTTTCTTTTGAGACGTAGTCTTCCTCTGTTGTCCAGGCTGGAATGCAGTGGCGTGATCTTGGCTTACTGCAACCTCCGCCTCCCGGGTTCAAGCAATTCTCCTGCCTCAGCCTCCTGAGTAGCTGGGACTACAGGCGCACACCACCACACCCAGCTAATTTTTGTATTTTTAGTAGAGACGGGGTTTCACTATGGTGGCCAGGATGGTCTCCATTTCTTGACCTCATGATCCACCTGTTTCAGCCTCCCAAAATGCTGGGATTATAGGCATGAGCCACCATGCCTGGCCATGCCTGCTAATTTTTAATTTTTTGAGACAGTCTTGTTCTGTCACCCAGGCTGGAGTGCCATGGTACGATCTCAGCTCACCACAACCTCCGCCTCCAGGGTTAAAGCGATTCTCCTGCCTCAGCCTCCCGAGTAGCTGGGACTATAGGCATGTGCCATCACGCCCGGCTAATTTTATATTTTTAGTAGAGACGGGGTTTCTCCATGTTGGTCAGGCTGGTCTTGAACTCCCGACCTCAGGTGATCCGCCCACCTCGGCCTCCCAAAGTGTTGGGATTACAGGTGTGAGCCACTGCGCCCGGCAGAGATGGGATTTCATCATGTTGGCCAGGCTGGTCTCAAACTCCTGACCTCAAGTCATCCAACCAACTTGGCCTCCCAAAGTGCTGGGATTACAGGTGTGAGCCACCTCACTTGGCATTTAAAAATTTTTTTGTAGAGACAAGGTCTCCCTATGTTGCCCAGGATGGTCTTGAACTCCTGGCCTCAGATGATCCTCCAGCCTTGGCCTCCCAAAGTACTGAGATTATAGGCGTGAGCCATCAAGACAAAAATAAGGTCATAGTAGACAGTGAGGCAGTGTGGCACTGTAAGTGTGGCTACATGAGCCCAGCCTCAAGAGTCAGACCATCTATATTTGAGTTTTGATTGATCTTTAGCAATGGGATTCAGCCCCTGACACCCTCAGTTTCCTCTAAAAAGGAGCACTACCATGGCACCCACATCTCAATGAGATCATGCAATTAGAATAGCAGGATGCCTGGCACATAATGTTATTCACTGTATTCTTCCTTTAAGTGTGGTAGACGAGACCAATTTGTCCCTCGTCTGTTCCCCTGGTGATAGTTCTTTGTGTCAGCCTTGCTCCTGTCCTGTTTTATTTATTTATTATTTGTTTATTTAGTTTTTTAAGTGGAGTCTCACTCTATCACCCAGGCTGGAATGCAATGGTGCAGTCTTGGCTCACTGCAGCCTCTGCTGCCGGAGTCCAAGTCATTCTCCTACCTCAGCCTCCCAAGTAGCTGGGATTATAGGCACCTGCCACTGTACCCAGCCAATTTTTGTATTTTTTTAGTAGAGACTGGGTTTCACCATCTTGGCCAGGCTGGTCTTGAACTCCCGACCTCATGATTCACCCGCCTTGGCCTCCCAGAGTGCCTGGATTACAGGTGTGAGCCACTGTGCCTAGCCTGATATTGGTTTCTCAGTGTCTATACTTATTTTATATTTTATGGCAAGGTTTCTGAGCTTTGGCATTATTGATACTTTGGGATGGATTTTTTTTTTTTTTTTTTTTTTGAGACAGAGTCTCACTCTGTTGTCCAGGCTGGAGTACAGTGGCAAGATCATGGCTAATTGCAGCCTCTTAACTCCTAGACTCAAGAGATCGTCCCACCTTAGCCTCCCAAATAGCTGGGATTACAGGCACTGGCCACCACACTCACTGAATTTTTGTAGAGATGGGGTCTTGCCATGTTGCCAAGGCTGGTCTCAAACTCTGGGTTTAAGTGATCTTCCTGCCTTGGCCTCCTAAAGCCCTGGATTACAGGTGTGAGCCACCACTCCCAGCCCTTGCGTTGGATAATTCTTTTTGTGGGGGCTGTGCCTTGAAGGATGTTAGCAGCATCCTTGGCATCTAATACTAGATGCCAGTAGCCAGTAGCATTTCCTGCTTGAAACTGAGTTTGTTGTAACAGCCAAAAATATATCAAGATGTTGCCAAAAGTCCCTTGGGAAACAAAATTGCTACTGATTGAGAGCTTTGTTCTATTATTTAGTCGCCAATATTAGGGAAGGCTGGGTGAAGGGTACATGAAAACTCTACTGCTTTTGCAACTCCCCGATGTCTAAAATTATCTTTTTTAAAAAGTATCTTTATTATTATGCTAATACAAGCTTGTAAAAAACTCAAAATGTTCTATTAAAACTTACTTTTTTGGGGTGGGGGATGGAGTTTCACTCTTGTTGCCTAGTCTGTATTGCAGTAGCACGATCTTGGCTCACTGCAACCTCTGCCTCCTGGGTTCAAGCGATTCTCCTGCCTCAGCCTCCCGAATAGCTGGGATTACAGGCATGTGCCACCACGCCCAGCTAATTTTGTATTTTAAGTAGAGACAAGGTTTCTCCATGTTGGTCAGGTTGGTCTCAAACTCCCGACCTCAGGTGATCCCCCTGCCTCAGCCTCCCAAAGTGCTGGGATTACAGGCGTGAGCCGCTATAAAAAAAACTTATTTTTTTTTTGTGTTGAGACAAGAGTTTCACTCGTATCGACCAGGCTGGCGTGCAGTGTTGCAATCTGGGCTCACTGCTACTTCTGCCTCCTGGGTTCAAGCAATTCTCCTGTCTCAGCCTCTCAAATAGCTGGGATTATAGGCTCCCACCACCACGCCCAGCTAATATTTGTATTTTTAGTAGACACAGGGTTTAACCATGTTGGCCAGGCTGGTCTCAAACTCCTGACTTAAAGTGATCCGCCCGCCTCCCAAAGTGCTGGGATTACAGGTGTGAGCCACTGCCCCCTGCCACACCCAGCTAATTTAAAATTTTGTTTTTGGTAGAGACAAGGTCTTGCTCTGTTGCCCAGGCTGGTCTCAAATTTAGGCTCAAGTGATCCGCCTGCCTCAGCTTCTCAAAGTGTTGGGATTATAGAAGTGAGCCACCAAGTCTGGCTTGAGTGCTTTATGTGGATTAATTTAATCTTCACATCAAACAAGCATGTATTATTGCTTATCTCCACTTTGCAGATTGGGAAACCAAAGTAGAGAGTAACCTTAAGTAATCAGTTCAAGGTCACATAGCAAGTGGCAGTGCCAGGCTTTAAACCCAAGTCTGGCTCCAGACTTCTCTTAGCCTTCTTCTGCATCCTTCATCTCATTTGTTGTGGGCAGGTTTCCCTATGAGTTCACTTCACTGAACCTCGTTCTTTTTAACGGTCACTTAGGGGTCTATGCTAGGTGAACAGTAGTTGAACTCTTCACTGTCAGTGTCTTCAAATCCCATATCTACCCACAGTTCCCCAACCCTGGGTCCCCAAATACCTCCTGTGTGTCCTACGGGCTCTGCAGACTCTATTTTAAGTTGGCTAAAACTGAGCTCATCTCCTCCCACCTGCACCTCCTCCGTGTTCTTCTTATATGAATGTCAATGTCTGCACCCACCGGTCACCCAGGATGGAGGAAGGAGCCAGACTGCGAGGGAATAAGGGAAGTAAACAAGTTTCAGAGGACGTGGAAGGCGTTTGGGTCCAGAGCATAGGGAAAAGGTTAGCCCTGCAAAATATAAAAGGGGCTGGGTTAGCTTTGGACATTTTGGGGAAACAGGTGGGAAGAGGGAGGATGGAGGAGCCAAATTTAAGCTTCGGGCACTTAGGTGCTCATCTCCAAGGCAACTGCATTGCTATGGCAACAGCAGAGGCAGCACCGCCCCGCCCAAGTACCTCCTCGGCCGCCGTTACTTCTGCACCAGCCAGACACTTCCGCAAGGGAGGCCTGGGGGCTTGGGGAGCTCCGGGAACAGCTCAGAAAGGCGGGAGTTGCTGCTGCATTAGCCAATCTGTAAGTTACATCCCGCTTGAGTGGGCTCTGCGGCGAGACGCGCCAAGAAGGGGTCCGGAGTATTTTGGCGCTCGCCAAAGGGCGTTGAGAAGGGCGGGCCCGCTTCGCTTTGAACCACTCAGGAGCCGGTGAGAGCGAGTGGGCGGGGCCGGGCTGAGGCTGACCGGGGGCGGGGCTCGGGGATAACGTGGGAGGGTCCGCCCAGCCTCTCTTCTACCCAATAGAGGGCCAGAAAGCCAGTCCGGACAGTTGGGGCATCTAATGGGCGTCGCCGCCAGGCCCCGTTGCAGAGCGCGCCTAGCCAATCGGCGGCGGCGGCGGGCGGGCGCGGGCGACAGGCGGCGCGGCTGAGGCGGAGCAGGCGCTGCGGCAGGAGGGAAGATGGCGGACGAGGAGAAGCTGCCGCCCGGCTGGGAGAAGCGCATGAGCCGCAGCTCAGGTGCCGCGGGGGTCGGGGCTGGGGCGGGACCGCGCGGGACCGCGTAGGCAGGGCTCGAGCTCGCCCCTCAGGCGCGGCGGCAGCGCTGCCTCCCTCCCGTGGGGTCCTGGCTCCTCCGCGTCGTCCCGGGGGTAACGGCCCCGGCCCGCTGTGTTATGGGGGCTGCGAGCCTCAAAAGCCGCCAGAAAGCCACAGGAAGTTGAGGCAGGGGGTTGGGCGGGTGAGGGCCCGGGGAGGCCGGGGCGATGGCCTTGGTCCTGCCGGCCCGGCTGATACTTCTCGGCCTAATGCACCTGACGCCCCGGGGGGACGTCTCTGCACTTGCTGGGCCCGGGGACACCCCTGGGAAGGGGACACCCCAGTACCCTGCATAGGGCGTGGGGTGTTGCCCAGCCTCGGGTCCATCAACCTACCACTGCTAACACCCCTACCGTGTACACCTAATGCTGAATCTGCGACATCGCCGGTGACATTCTGCCAGACGATGGCCCCTGTGCTCAGTCCCGATTTAAAGTTAGCCACAATGATAATATTGCCAGTAACCGGGCACGTTTGTCTCTATGTCAGGCGCTTTACGTTCTCTCTGAATTGCCACAACTCTGGGAGCCAGGTAGTTATTACTTCCATCTTACCAGTTAGGAAACTGAGATTAGAAAACTGAAGGAACTGGTCCAAGATCATTCATTTCAGGGACCTGGGGTTGGATTAGGACCTAGGACCTAGGCAGTTTACTTCCGGATTCCCCTGCCCATGTCACTGCACACTCCTGAGGAGCAGGCCCAGCATCTGTGGGCAGGACCCGAGTCACTCTGCTGCCTCCAGAGCCCATAGCAATCGCATTTGCAGTAATAATTCTCCTTGGTTGAGTGCCAGGTTCTGGTGAACGCTTTGCAAAAATGAACTCTCCTCATTAACCCCATGATGTTTGATCTCCTTATTTTCTCATCCCCATTTCTCAGATGAGAAACTGAAGTGCAGGGAGATAGAGCCCATTGCCAAGGTTTTTGAGTGAGTCAAAATGCAGCTGAGCTGCATTTGCCCCTGGAATCTGTGCTGTCACCCACTCTGCTCTTGTCTAGCCCTGGCCTGTGGCTGGGACCTCCAGCATAAACTGGATGCTCTGGGCCCCTTCCTGCTATTTCTGCTCAGTTCGACCCAGGTAGCTTCCTTTATGGGTGACACTCCATGTCACCCAGGCAAACTGTCAGCCTTTGGAAGGACACCCAATAGGGTCTTTACTTCCAGCTTCTAGTTCATACTCTTCACTCCTTTGAATCCCTCACTCCCTGGGTAACATCTCGCCGCCAGTAATACTGGTTCCTAGGTCTGCAACACCGTGCACTGGGTAGTAACTGAGAGCAGAGCTTTCGGGTGTGGCATACCTGAGTACGGTTCCTATCTCCTCCTGTGTGTGCCTGGAGCAGAGTAAACACGCAGGAAGCTATATCCATTGATGCCGTTCCCAGAGATGCAAAAGGTGAGGCCTCCATTTTGTCACCCATACAGTGGAGATAATAAAGGCTATCCCACTCTTAATATGTGCCAGTTTCTATCCTAGCCATTTTGCAGATGTGTGAGCTAATTTAGTACTTTCTTACCGTTATTTTTTGGAGACGGTCTCACTCTGTGGCTCAGGCTGCAGTGCAGCCTCTGACTCCCAGACTTAAAAAATCCTCCCACCTCAGCCTTTCAAGTAGCTGGAGCACAGGCGCGTACCACCATGCATGGATAATTTGTTTTATTTAATTTATTTAATTTATTTATTTTGAGTTGGAGTCTCACTGCCACCCAGGCTGGAGTGCAGTGGCACGATCTCAGTCACTGCAACCTCTGCCTCCTGGGTTCAAGCGATTCTCCTGCCTCAGCCTCCTGAGTAGCTGGGATTACAAGCGAGCACTACCACACCCAGCTAATTTTTGTATTTTTAGTAGAGGCAGGGTTTTACTATATGCTGGGCAGGCAGATCTCGAACTGACCTCGTGATCCACCTGCCTCAGCCTCCCAGAGTACTGGGATTACAGGCATGAGCCCTGACACGCAGCTAATTTTGTATTTTTAGTAAAGACGGGGTTTCTCCATGTTGGTCAGGCTGGTCTTGAACTCCTGACATCAGGTGATCTGCCTGCCTCAGCCTTCCAAAGTGCTGAGATTACAGGCATGAGCCACCATGGCAGCACCTGGCCCAATTTTTAATTTGTTTATTTATATATTTATAGACGAAGTTTCACTCTGTTGCCCAGGATGGAATACAGTGGCGGGATCTTGGCTCACTGCAACCTCTGCCTCCCGGGTTCAAGCGATTCTCCTGCCTCAACCTCCTGAGTAGTTGGGATTACAGGCGCCCGCCAACATGCCCAGCTGATTTTTATGTTTTTAGTAGAGATGAGGTTTCACTATGTTGACCAGGCTGATCTCGAACTCCTGACCTCAGGTGATTCACCTGCCTCAACCTATCAAAGTGCTGGGATTACAGGCGTGAGCCACTGTGGCCAGCCTGTTTTTTTTTTTTTTTTTTTTTTTTTTGAGACAAAGTCTCACTCTATCACCCAGGCTGGAGTGCAGTGGCATGATCTTGGCTCACTGTAGCCTCTGCCCCCTAGATTCAGGCGATTCTCCTGCCTCAGCTTCTCAAGTAGCTGGGATTACAGGCATACACCACCATACCTGGCTAATGTTTGTTTGTTTGTTTGTTTGAGACGGAGTTTCCCTCTTTTTGCCCAGGCTGCAGTACAATGGCGAAATCTCAGCTCACTGTAACCTCCACCTCCTGAGTTGAAGCAATTCTCCTGCTTCAGCCTCCCAGTAGCTGGGATTACAGGCGCCCGTCACCATGCCAGACTAATTTTTTGCATTTTTAGTAGAGACAGGGTTTCACTATGTTGGCCAGGCTGGTCTCAAACTCCTGACCTCAGGTGATCAGCCTGTCTCAGCCTCCCAAAGTGCTGGTACAGGCAAAGGTCACTGTGCCTGGCCAATGTTTTTATTTTTAGTAGAGACGGGGTTACGCCATGTTGGCCAGGGAAGTCTCAATCTCCTGACCTCAGGTTATTCACCCCACTTTGGCCTCCCAAAGTGCTGGGATTACAGGCAAGAGCCATTGTACTTAGCCCTTTTAAAAATTTTAAAAAACTATTATTTAGTTATTTCAATAATCCTAAGGTAGGAACTGTTGTCTCCATTTGACAGGTAAGAAAACTGAGGCTCAGGGAAGGTAGATCACATTTGAACCCAGGTTCAGATTTGAACTCAGGCGGTCTGGCTGCTGAGTCCATGCTTGCAGTCACTCCCTCTCCCCCAGCTTCCTATCTTCCGTCACCCTGGATTATTTTCCTCCTTGAGGTTATCATTGATTGAAATTATCCTATGTTTCGTTTGCTTGTTTAGTGCCTGTCTGCTGTCACCTAGAATGTTAACTCTCTAAGGGCAGGGACTGTGTCCTGCCACATTGGCCCATGTCTGGTGAGCCTGTGGCATGTGGTGGACATGCCATGGATTTACTGAATGAAGGCACTCCCCCAGGCCAGGACCTTACTCTGGCTTCTGGCTGTGGGCCCAGGTAGTGTCCTGTGAGCACAGCCCCAGCTGAATTCCCGCCTGCCCTCCCCTCCAGGCCGAGTGTACTACTTCAACCACATCACTAATGCCAGCCAGTGGGAGCGGCCCAGCGGCAACAGCAGCAGTGGTGGCAAAAATGGGCAGGGGGAGCCCGCCAGGGTCCGCTGCTCACACCTGCTGGTGAAGCACAGCCAGTCCAGGAGGCCCTCGTCCTGGCGGCAGGAGAAGATCACTCGGAGCAAGGAGGAGGCCCTGGAGCTTATCAACGGTGAGCAGGGCAAGGGCAGGGGCTGGGGAGGGGGTCTTGTTCCAGATGGGCCTTTGTAGAAGTCACACCAGACCCTTCACCCCAGCGTGCTCAGCTGCCAGGAGTGGTGTTGGCCAACACAAAAATGCCAGTATGTGACCCTGACCTTCACAGCAGCCATTCTCTTTCTCTTCCATCTGACATTTGAGGGTGAGCCAGGTAAGGGCAGAAGACCCAGCCTGGGGGCTGGCAGACCCCAGTTCAGGTAGTAGTATGCCTCTGTGAATTCTGTGACCTTTGTGTGGGGACTCACGTCACCTCCCCTAGACTTAGCTTTCTCTGTAAAATGGGCCTCCTCTGAGGACCACTGTGAAAGTTCCAGGAAATAAGGCAATGCATTTTGCACAGTGGGCCCTCAGGCTGTGGGAACTGTTGTTAATAGTAATATCATTCAGTAGGGGCCTGAGTCACATACGTAGGTAGATCCAGAGAGAGCTGTCAGAAAGGTAGTGAGTGCATACAGGGTGCAGTGGCTCACACCTGTAATCCCAGCACTTTGGCAGGTCTTGGAGGGCAGATCATCTGAGGTCAGGCCTGGCCAACATGGCAAAGCCCTGTCTCTACTGAAAGTACAAAAATTAGCTGGACGTGGTTGTGCATGCCTATAATCCCAGCTACTAGGGAAGCTAAGGCAAGAATATCACTTGAAGCTGGGAGGCGGAGGTTGCAGTGAGCTGAGATCACACCACTCCACTCCAGCCTGGGCAATACAGCAAGACTCCATCTCAAAAAAGAAAGAAAGAAAGAAGGGTAGTGAGTGCCAGCAGAACTAGTGAGTTAACTTTGACCTAAGGGAGGAAGCTATTCCCTTCTCTGTTCTGTCTTTCCTCTGCAGTCTGGCACTGGGGTGGCAAACTTTAAAGGCCAGATGATAAATATTTTAGGTTTTGTGGGCCATGCGGTCTCTGTCAGTTCTGCTTTGTAGCTGGATAGCAGCCATAACCAATATGTAACCAAGCACATGGTCATGGCTGTGTGCCAAGAAAACTTTATTATTTACAAAATCAGGCAGGATTTGGCCTGCAGGCTGTCATTTGCAGAACCCTGTCTAAAGCTGTCCAGTTTGGCTGCCACTCCCCACATGTGCTATTTCTGTGTAAATTAATTAAAATAAAGTAGTATTACTGCTCAGATGCAGTGGCTCACACCTGTGATCCCAGCACTTTGGGAGGCCAAGACAGGAGGATCACTTGAGCCCAAAAAATACAAAAATTAGCTGGACGTGGTGGTGTACACCTGTAGTACCAGCTGCTCGGGAGACTGAGGTGAGAGGATCCCTTGAGCCCAGGAGGCAGAGGTTGTAGTGAGCCGTGATCGTGCTCCCACACTCCAGCCAGGGTGACAGAGCAAAACCCTCTCTTAAATAAGATAATATCAAAAATCGTTTCTCAATTACACTGGTCATGCTTTAGCTGCTGGCCGGCATCTTGGACAGCGGGAATATAAAACATTTCCATTCTTGCAGCAAGTTGTGTCTGACAGCCTTTCTCAGAGTCTCCAAAACCCTCTTGGGCTGTCCCTGCTTCAAACAACCCGTCTCTCAACCATGTCCAGACAGCCTGGGTTCCTATGCAGCTCTGCCAGGTCCTGGCTATGGGATCTTGAGCGAGTTACTTAACATCTCTGGACCTCAATCTTTTTCTCCTTCTTTTGAGACAGGGTCATGCTCTGTCACCCAGGCTGGAGTGCAGTGATCATACCTCACTGTGGCATTGACATTCCTGGGATCAGGTGATCCACCTCAGCCTTCCAAATAGCTGGGACTGTGGGCTCATAACACCACACCTTGCTAATTTATTTATGTATTTATTTTGTTTGTTTTTTTGAGATAGAGTCTCGCTCTGTCACCCAGGCTAGAGTGCCGTGGTGCGATCTTGGCTCATTGCAACCTCTGCCTCCCAGGTTCAAGCAATTGTCCTGCCTTAGCCTCCTGAGTAGCTGGGTGCACCCACCACCATGCCCAGCTAATTTTTTGTATTTTAAAATAGAGACAGGGTTTCCCCATGTTGGCCAGGCTAGTCTCGAACTCCTGACCTCAGGTTATCCACCCACCTTGGCCTCTCAAAGTCCTAGGATTACAGACCTGAGCCGCCGCACTTGGCCAGTTTTTGTATTTTCAGTAGAGACAGGATTTCACCCTGTTGCCCAAGCTGGTCTCAAACTCCTGGGTTCAAGTGATGCTTCCACCTCAGCCTCCTAAAGTGCTGGGATGACAGGCGTGAGCCACCCGCCTGGCCATCAGTCTTTTTCATTTATAAAATTAGTATTAGAATAATAAGACCCATAGGATTGTTGTGAGGACTCCTAGCTAATACAGTAAAGTATGAATAACAGCTCCTGGCATCAATAAATGTTCTGTCATTGTTAGTGGTCACTGTAATTGCAATTGTTGGTTGTGGTGGCACAGGGTCTGGCACAGAGTGTACACTTGGTCAGTGTTGGCTGTGGTTTTACTCTCTCATCACTTGGTCCAGTACTGGCCTTTAGGATGTTACTTCATACACACAACCCCAATGTGGTGTCTAGCACAGTAAGTGGAAGCTGTTAGCTTTATATGTAGGTATAATAGAGAGAAGCCAAGTTCTTGCACACAGTCTTAAAGGCTGATTAAAGAGCCAGCCTCCTGACCTCTGAGGGCAGGGACTGGATCTTTTTCCTCTGTATTCCCATCCTGCCACACAAAGCCTGGCCTAGAGTCAGTCTCCCAGCCTTGTTTTGTGAGCCAGTGGGAAGCAAGAAGGATTCCTGGCAGAGGACAGGGCAAAAATAAATGCCTAGGGCTAGGATGTAGCCAGGACTCTGGGGAAGGCTTTGCAGGGAGCTGGGGGTTGGTGAGACCCTTCATAGGCAGGTCTCAGCCGAGTTGAGGGAGGGTCCTTGTCAGATGAGGAGGTTGGGTTCTTTCCTGGAGGGAGCAGGACATAACGTGGCCATGTGGGATGAGGAGAGGAACCCAGCAGTGCTCTGCTTTCAGGAATGATCTGTGAAGCTAGAAAGTCAAGGGGCAGGGAAGCTGGAAGGCCCAGAACCTTCAGAGGTTCTGGCTGCCCCAGGGCAAGAGGAAGAAGTGGGGGAGAAGCCAGGAGAGAATCGCAGGATGACCCCTCGGGTCCCCACAGCTCTAGCGGTCTCTGTTCTGAGGCTTCCAGACCCAATAAGAGTGAGCAGGGGGGCATGGCATTTGGGGATGAAGCGGCATGAGGTGGGCTCCTGGGGGTCAGCAGAGTAGCCAGGCGCAGGACAGAGCTGCTCCAGGCGATCCTGGTGAGAGCTGGCAGAAGGCTGAGGCCGGTGGGGACGGTGAGGACAGTGAGGAGGGCACGGGTCTGGGTGTGGTGGTTGAGGGCATCTCCCCCATCTCTGGGTTGGACAGGTGCGCCTGATAAGCAGCCGGGCCCTGGGTCCTTGCTGTAGGTACCTGCAGATTCAAGAATGTCAGCAGGAGCCCCGCCTGCGCACCTGGTGGAAGCTGTGGGAGGAATTGCAGCGAGAGGCAGTGTGACTTGAACTTGGGGGCTGGGAGTGGAGGAAGAAGTGAGAGGGAGCAGACCTGAGAGAGATTCAGGAGGCAGGATGGAGAGGACTGGGTAATGGATTAGGTGGGCAGGGGTGGGGTGCCTGGGAGAGGGTCAGGGCAGAACAGCGTGGCCCACCCTGGGCTTGTACACCTCTGAATTCCAGTGCCAGCTGTGTGGTCTTCATTCCTGAGCCTCAGTTGCCTCACCTGTAGAATGGGGAGAGGGTGGCTAGGAGGATCCAGGAGCAATGGGCTCAGTGGCTGGTGCACTCTGTGCAGTGAAGCCTCAACACCAGTCATTTGGGTGTTGAGGTCAAGTTAAGGCCTCTGCTCACAGGCAGTTCCTGCTGCCACCTCACAGCCCATAAAAAGAGTTCTGGATAGGACCACAGGAGGCCTGGTGGACTCAGCGCACAGATGATAACCTTGGCCTCTGACCTCCCTCTCCTGGCCTCGATATCCTCCTGCCTGAGAAAGGGCTGGGGCAGATCCCCTCAGGGATCGTTAGGAGGGTACAGTGAGGTGGCCCTGGCTGAGGTGTACTCAGTAACAGATACTCATGTGTGGCATCAGTGAGGGCATTGGGCACCTGGGCCTTGTTTTCTCTTGCATGAAGTGGATGTTCTCCCCCTGCCTTGGGCTCGTGCCGGGTGATCAGGAGATCACGATTTGGGCAGCTCACTCCCCAGCTGGCAGTGCGGCCGAGTCTCATCATTGCCCATTTAGATCTGGTGCTCTGCCTTTGCCTCGAAAGGACAGGCTGCCTGCAACGAAAGCCAGGGCCTCCACGTTTTCTTCTGAGACTCCTTTCCCAGCATTGGCTCCTCTGCAGCTGCTGGGCTGCAGCCAGAGGCTGTCAGGGATCCGAGGGAGTCATTGCCAGTGTCCTTGTCTAAGGAGGATGGGCCATGAAGCCCTCTCTGCCCGCTCTCCACCCCTTGCATGCCCAGGGCCTGGAGGGTCCCAGAGAGGCTGAGACTGTGAGCAGCCATCCTACCCACGTACCCATCCCAGCATCCAGGTCAGCCCCTTGGCCCCGGTGTCCTCAAGGTCACTGACACCCTTCGAGCCTGCTGGGCTCGGGCCAGCCTCTAGCCCCTCCTGCTGGATCTTGGTCTTCTCAGATCTGACCCTGTCACCTCTTTCCCTGACCAGACACCTTCCCCTGTGGTGCCTGGGCAGCCTCGGGGAAGTATGCTAGAAGCAGGGTACTGATCTGGCAAGGCAGAGGAGAGAGCACATCTTGAAACCTTTTTGGGGTCAAGGACCACCTCATTTGTTCCCTCCCACCTAGGTCACTGCAGTACATTAGCTTGGAGTGTTGTAACAAAATACCACAGACTGTGTGGCTTAAACAACAGTCATTGCTTTCCACAGTTCTGGAGGCCAGAAGTCCACAATCCAGGTTCCCTCAGATTCTGTTCCTGGTGAGAACCCACTTCCTGGCTTCTAGACGGCTGCCCTCTCACTGTGTGCTCACATGGCGTTCTCCAGGCGCATGTGTGTGGAGTGAAGAAGCACGAGCTCTTTGGTGTCTTTTCTTATAAGGACACTAATCCTGGCCAGGTGTGGTGGTTCACGCCTGTAATCCCAGCACTGTGGGAGACTGAGGTGGGTGCATCACCTGAGGTCAGTGCATCACCTGAGGTCAGGAGTTCAAGACCAGCCTGGCCAATGTGGCAGAACCCTGTCTCTGCTAAAAATACTAAAAAAAAAAAAAAAAGTAGCCGGATGTAGTGGCACATGCCTGTAATCCCAGCTACTAGGGAGGCTGAGGCAGGAGGATCGCTTGAACCTGGGAGACAGAGGTCACAGTAAGCCAAGATTGCACCACTGCACCCCAGCCTGGGTGACAGAACCAGACCCTGTCTCAGAAAAAAAGGGACACTAATCCTGTTGCATCAGGGCCCCACCCTTATGACCTCATTTAACCCTAGTTACTTCCCTGAAGTCCCCATCTCCAAATGCAGCCACACTGGGGGATAGGGCTTTTAACACATTCATTTGGGGTGACACAAACATTGAGTCCATAATGGATGGGCAGCTTGGATCTGTCAGGGGCCTGCTCTGCACCAGCCACTGCTTGAGTAGTCACTGATTCACTACTTGGAACAGCCTCCAACGTGGGAGTAGCTGTTAACCCCATTTTACAGGCCAGTTGGGTGAGGCTCCAAGAGGTAAAGTCACCTACCAGACTCGCATTGTTCAGGAGTGGCAGAGCTAGGATCTGAACCCTACAGAGTCCGGACTCAGCACTTGTAACGTGTCCTCCTGGGCCTTAGGGATAGATACACTGTGAGAAGACTGAATGGGGTCTGCCAGCACAGACAGGGGCCGTTCTGTTTTGCATACAATTTCAGGGGGTCCTGAACACCTTGAAGCAGGTGGAGGCCACTGCTCCAGACTGAGAGCTCCTGGAGAGGCTGCCCTGCGTCTGTGTGGTTCTAAGCTGGGCCACATTGAATCAGGATGGGGCTCCAGCACCCAACAGCACCCATTGAGTTTCATGGGTTTTGGTGCCGTCAGGCAAGGCTGGGACATTGTCCTGGAGGAGGCCCTGAAGTCTGGCCTTAGGGTTGCAGCCTGAATTTCAGACAGACAGGGCATGAGACTCCAGCATTTCTGCTTCAAGCCGTGGTGGGTCCTGTCTCCCTTCTTTCCCATGGCCTGTTTCTGTCTCGTTTGTTTATGAATTTCTTGAACATTCCTGAACACCTGTTTTGTGCACAGTGCTGGGTGCTGGGGGTGCAGCAATGAGCATGACCAACCTGGCGGCCTTCATTCCCACACTGTGAGGTGGTCCAGCAACCCACCAATAGGATGGTGGTAAACGTAGCACCCAGAGGAAGGTGCCTCACACAATGAGGGCTTAGGGGAGGCTTCTGGGGAGGGGGGAACCAGAGGATAGCTGGTGAGTTTCAGGCAGAACATGAGGTTTAAGCCAAGGCCTGAGAGGCAGGGGAGCAGGGTGTGAGTAGGAGGACATCATTGTTTGGGGGTCGGGTACAGGTTGAGCTAACAAGACACAGGACCGAACCCCTCAAGATCACCCTCACAGAGAAGGAATTGAGGAAGAAAGTGCTTTTCTTTTCTTTTCTTTTCTTTTTTTGAGATGGAATTTTGCTCTTGTTGCCAAGGCTGGAGTGTACTCCTGGGTTTGAGTGCTTTTTTTAAAAAGTCATCCCAGCTACTTGGGAGGCTGAGCCAGGAGGATTGCTGGAGCCCAGGGTTTCGAGGCCAGCCTGGGCAATATGGCGAGACCCCATCTATATAAAAGGAAAACAAAAACAGTCATTGCAGGCTCCCATCAAAGCAGAGAGAGGTGGCAGGTCAGAGGCAGATCTGGGTGATGTGAGCTATGGGGGCGCCAAAATGTGGCTTTTATTTCTTTAGCAGTATGGCTTGCACACTGTGTGGATTAGAAAGAACAACTTTGGGTGGGCTGTCCAATTTCAGGGATCCCTGTGGCTGTGCCCCCATTCGTGGCTGCTGGGGGCTGCGGCAAGCTGATGCTTGTTCAGGGCCTGGTTCCTCAGATACTCAGGGCCTGCAGGCAGTCCTGCTTCCCCCAGGCAGGTGGGTAGCCCCGGGTACCATGTAGTTGAGATCCCCTGGCTGGCTTAGTGGTCCAGACAGAAGAGGGGGGCAGGGGACTCCAGTGCTGTGTGCCTAAGGCCATGGAGATACCTAGAAGTCCGGGGAGAATAGGGGTGGGGGGAGGTCCTAGCAACATCTGGTTCAGGTTGGAGTCACTGGTGGATATATCTGGCACACAGGGGGACCCCCTGGCAGCCCTGGAAGCAGGGTGTTCTGACCAAACCAGGGCATCATGGGTGGAAGCCACTGCAATGTGTCATCCCAAGAGAAGCTGGGACCCTGTATGGCATCAGTGTCCCTGTCGGACAGACACCACACAGTGCCTCACAGTGGTGGCCAGATCTGACCAGGACACGTGGGCTGAGAGGGCCAGGGATTGGGGAGCAGAGTAGCAGAGGCTGCGTCATCCCTGGGATGCAGTTCCCATGGAGGGAAGAATGATGACAGCAAGGGACGTTTGTCAGGGTCTTGCTCGGTGCCAGGCACTGTGCTGTATGTCCCAGCTGCTGGCACAAGACTTACTGTCAGGCTAAGGGTCAAAGGGATGTCCAGTAGGTGTGGCAGGTCCTGGTGACATGCAGCTCATACCGGGACACTGGTGGCTGCCATGACATGCAACCCAACAGGGAGCTAAGGCTGTGCTCTCATGGTGGTACCATTTCCACTGCAGTCCCAAGCAGGTCAGAGTATGAGGCCGAGGGGCCCTGGGAACACTTGGATGAATCCATTGTGTGCAGCAGATGCCACGGCTGGGTGTCCAGGCCTCCCAGCACTGGCTAGGTCACCTAGCAGTGTCCCTGCAGTCTTCAGCCGGCTCCAGGCGGGTGTGTCAGCTATGTGTCCTGGGCAGGTTGGCCAGTAGGTCAGGCCAACAGCCTCATTTAGGTCAGAGGAGCAATGGGTAGAAGTCAGGGCGACGCTAAGAAACCCCCTACCGAATGTGTCAGGTTGACCCTCACACTCGAGAGAACTGGGGTCCCTGCCACTGTCAGGCCATCGGGTACACAGGGTGGGTGCAGGTCAGCCAGGGGGCTGCCCTGGCTTGCTGGGGCTTCGCACTGCTGGCCTAGGGAGGACACTGGAAGGGACACCCGTTCATGTCCGAGCAAAAGGATTGGGGATAGGGCAGTCTTTGGCCCATGAGCACCTGCCTGGTGGCGGCCTGGAGTCAGGAAGGCGGCAGGCTGTTCCTCCTCTCCTGGCACATGCACAAGTGTATATACACAGTTGCTCACACACATTCACACCCCACACACCAGGTGCACACACACTCAGCCCTCCCCACTTGGCTCTCAAAACATGAGTTACTCAGATGCTACTGTGTTGCCATCTTGCCCCCTCTGCTGGCAGCCCTGTTCCTCCTTCCTGCACCAGCCCTGGCCTCCCCTGCCTCCTGGAGAGTCAGCCTGATGGGCTGGTTTGGGCCACACAGGATGGAGCCATGCTGAGTTCTGCCAGCATGCAGACTGTAGGTGGGGAGCTGGGAGAAGAGCTTTGTCGCCCGCCTCTGGGACCCTGGGGCCCACAGTCTGCGAGTGTCACTTGCAAAGCCCACCAGGGTGCCTCAGAGGCCTTTCCCAGTGCCAGGCTGTTCTTCCCAGATGGGACAGCATGGGAGGGCTGCCGTGGCAGTGCTGGGCCCTCCCTGGACGGCTCTCCTACCTCTGCCCAGAGGACCCTGGGGGCCCAGCCCCTGCCTGGGTCAGCCTCTCCCTGCCTCCCACTCTCCTCTGGCCTGTCCAGCTTGGATATAAATTTTCCCTCGTGTGTGTGTGCGCGCTGAGAGAGCGACAGCGGGAGCAGGGGTGTGAGACCCGCAGGGTGGCAGGGCTCATGGATGACTGGTGGGGTGCACCAAGTGCTGATGCATGTGAAGGTGCCTCTTCTTGGGTATGGGTGAGGACAGGTGTGACCTCGGATGCAAGTGTGTGTGAGGAGAAGGGTCGTGGGGAGCATGTGCACCTGTAGGGGAGGCTTTCCAAGTAAAGTGCTGCCCCCCTCCCACCCAGCTCTGGAGCTCTCCATCCCGTTTGGTCAGGTGCCCCTGCCCCTGACCTGGCACTCCCATTCCATTCCATGTCTGCAGGCTACATCCAGAAGATCAAGTCAGGAGAGGAGGACTTTGAGTCTCTGGCCTCACAATTCAGCGACTGCAGCTCGGCCAAGGCCAGGGGAGACCTGGGTGCCTTCAGCAGAGGTGCGCAAGGAATGGGCTTCACCAGGTCCGGGGACCCTCACCTCCCTGAGGGGTAGAGGCCGGGAGGATCTGGGCACTGGGCTCCAGGATGCCACACAGCCCTTCAGGGTCCAGCAGGTGGCAGCACAGCCCCTTCCTCAGGCTTCAGAGTCTGCTCTGCTGGGCAGGGCCAGGGCCACACAGGGTGGGGGCTGCAGAGCTTTCTTCCTGGCATCATCCCTACCCCGAGGGGACAGTCTCTGTGTGTCTCTGCACAGATATCCTCATCCCGGGCCCACCAACGCGGGTACATCCTGTCCTCTGCCTCTTCCTTTGGGGGTTTAAGGCTGGGTTCCCTGAGAGTCCCAGGGCATGTCCCCTGAGAGTCCCAGGGCATGTCCCCTGAGAGTCCCAGGGCATGTCCCCCAGAATCCCTCTCAGGGGTGAGAGGAGGTGGCCCTCAGTTTAGGCCTGTCTGGCCAGGACAGTGGAAACCACGGGCAGAGGGGACCAGGCCTCCTTCTTTTCCTTCTCAGGGTCTGCAAACATCAGGGAGAGGCCGGGCTAGGGTGTGGGGTGTGGGGTGCAGGTATCTGAGGGGGGTGGGGGTCCAGCATGGGGCCAGCAGCTTCCCACCTGCTCCGAGGAGGCTGGCGGGACAGATGACCTGGCAGGGCTGGGAACCAGGCCCAGGGAGATGAGTTCACTACCGAAGCAACCCCTAAACGCGCAGCAGCGGCTGCAGCCCTGCCTGCCATCCTTCATGCTGTCCTCGGGCTCCTTAATGGCCCTGCCGCCCCCAGCTGGGCCGCCACTCAGCACCAGCAATAAACACGGTGACGGATGAGTGTGGACGAGTGTGAGGCTCAGCGCAGGCAGGATCCCCATCTGTTGTGGCTGCTGCCCGCCCTGCCTCATCCTGGCTTCTGACATCCCCGCCTTGACACCCCCACCATCCCTCCCGGCTCCCAGGTCAGATGCAGAAGCCATTTGAAGATGCCTCGTTTGCGCTGCGGACGGGAGAGATGAGCGGGCCCGTGTTCACGGATTCCGGCATCCACATCATTCTCCGCACAGAGTGAGGGTGGGGAGCCCAGGCCTGGCCTCTGGGTGGGGCAGGGCGGCTGGGCCCGCCAGCTCCCCCACTGCCTGCCGGCCAGTGGTCAAACCCCCTACTCCCTGCCACCGTCACACAGTATTTATTTTTCCCGAAATGGCTGGGAGGGGGCCCTTTCAGATTGGGGGCCCTAGGGTCCCCACTCCCTGTCCATCCCCAGTTGGGGCTGCGACCGCCAGGCTCTCCCTTAAGGAATTGACTTCAGCAGGGGTGGGAGGGGTGTTCCAAAGAGAGGCCTGGTCAGCAGAGCCTCTCCGTGTCCCCTCAGGTCCTGGAGGCAGGCTCAAGGGCCGAGTTGTTTGTAGTTAGGCCACGCTCGTCTGTTCAGTTGCCTGTTCAGTTGCAAAAGCAAACACTCGTGTGGCCCAGCAGTGGGCCCTCTGAGCAACCATGCAGCACCCTTTTACCCCCGATTAAACACCCAGAACCACTACTCCGCTCTCTTGTGTCTCATTTCTCCCCAGGGAAGCATGGGGGAACCATGTCACTGGGAGGGGATCACAATCCCCCATCCTAAGGGTCCCAGCTGTGCATTCTCCCCCAAGAGGCTCCCCCTTGCCCTGGGCCAGGGGGAGTCCCAGCAGCTGGCTCTCAGGGACGTGGGCACCGTTCAGCCGCCCAGCACCCTGAGACCTGCTTCCCTGGCATCCCAGGTGCTTCTGGAAGGTTCGTGGGTCCAGCCCAGCACCCACTGCAGCTGCGGTTACCATGACAACAGGGCCCTCCCGGACTGGAGGGGGCTCCTGCAGGGAGGGGGATGGGAGCAGACACAGCTTCCAGTGCCTGAAGTGGGACAGGGGATCCTGGGGTGGGTGGTGAGGAGATGGGGTCCCCCACCAGTGTGGGGGCTGTGGGTGTGGGCTGCCTGATCCCCATCCCCTGTTCAGTCAGTAGGCTCTGGGTCTGTTGGATGGAGAAGTACTTATGCCTGCACACCCTATCCCCCCTCCACTTGATGGGGACCAGCCCAGATTGCGGGGGTGCCTGGCTGGCATTGCTTAGGGACCTGAGCAACTAAAGCCCAGCCCCAGGGGACCTCCCCTCCCCCAAGTGCTGAGTTTCTAATAAAGGCTGAGCCTCATAAACAATCACCTGCGCCCGTTCCCATCTGGCTGGCTTCGGGAGCAATCGCTCACTCGCCTGCTGCCTGCCTGCCAGAGCATTTGTCATTAAGAAGGTTTAATGGGTTTCCTTTCAGCTCCAGAGGGCTGGGGAGACTGGCTGCATGGCTACACCACCAGGCAGAATGTTCTCCCATCCTCGCCTGGTGGAGTGGGGTGGGGGGTGAGGCAGCAGCCTCACCATTCACACCAACAGTTGGATGTGGGGTTGGGGAAGTGACTACACCCCTCCTGGAACAGTGGAGGCCCTGGGTCTGGAAGGATCGGAAATTAATTAGTGGCTGGGGCCCAGAGGGTTTGCTGAGTTCCACTCCAAGGTGAAGAATGGGCTTTGTGTCCTGACAGTGTCAGCAGCAGGGTCCAGGGAAGGCTGTGCATCATCCTGTGTGGGAGCCGCTGCCCCACACCTGTGTGTGCGTGTGTGTGTGTGTGTGTGTGTGTGTGTGTGTGTGTGTATGTCTCTCGTGATTCTGGGAGTCCCCCTGTCTGGGTGTGACCACCTGCCCCTCCAGCACCCCCCCCCGCTTGTCTGCAGTGGCCAAAACCCAAATGAGAATGGCACTGTTAGGTAAACATGCCACCAGAGCCCACTTTGGGGCCAGTGATTCATTATTAAGCAGCTGCGCATTCCCTAACCTCCCACCCACCCCCTCCTGCCTGGAACCTGGCATAAATCCCAGGCCTTTAGGTTGGCGACAGTGTAGTCTTCCCTAGTGCCATCTTTTACAGGCACCTCCCATGTCAGACCTGCCCCAGGGGGCCAATCTCCACGTGCCCCAGACTTCTGTGGCTGCTGGGAAGGGCTGGAGCAGGTCACCTTGGGGGAAATGGGGTTACTGCCCCAGGATTGGAGTTGGCTCCCCTGTGCCCATGTTTGTGACGGGAGGGAAAGTCAACGAGTTAACTGGACAGCCAAAGATGCACACACGCACACAGATTGATCCTGGCCTGGGAAGTGTTAGCCTGCCCATCCTTGTTTGGAACAAAAGCCACAAACTCAAAAGAGCACTGAGTGTGTGTGTGAGAGAGATCTCTCTGATATGATGGACACACCAACACTCAGCCCCAATTTCAGTGTGAGAATGTGGCTCCCCAACACTCAGCATATCGTGGACAAAGATTGTGGACCTCAGCAGCCTCGTTTCTCCACCTTTCTTTGGGAGAATCCAGTATCTAAGGCCAATGAAGCACCCTGTCCCCTCCCTGTGGAGACCCTCTGCCTCCAAATAAATGTAAATTGGGGTGGGAGTTCTAGATGTCCAGCTTTGTGCTGCTTTTCATTTTTTTCATCAGGTACAGAGTAAAGTGCCTCTCCACGTGCTAATCCGGGAATGAATCCTTTTTCTGATGTCAAACATACTCGTTTAAATGGAAATTAATTGCTTTTCTTGAGGATTTCTCTAAAAATTGGTTTTAAATGAGTACATTAGGCAGTCCCATTTATTATTCATTGGTTTCGTTCCCAATATGGCTCCAGTATCTGAGTTCCCGGAGATGCCAGCACTGATCGGAGATAATTTAATCAGGGAAGCCATTAATTAGAGATAGGGAGAGCCTCTCCCGGGAGGAGCGGGGAGCGCCCCCTCTGCGGCCTCAGCGGGGTGGGGGTCTGGGCCAGTGGGGCTCTTTAAATGATGTTTCTGCTCTGGGTTCAATAGGGACCACCCATTGGGGTCAACATGGGGCAGGATCACCTGGGCAGCACCGCCTACCTTCATTCCTGGTCACTCAGCCCCAAGGATGATGCTCCTCACCTTTCTTTTTTTTTTGAGACGGAGTTTTGCTCTTGTTGCCCAGGCTGGAGTGCAATGGTGAGATCTCAGCTCACTGCAACCTCCACCTCCTGGGTTCAAGCAGTTCTGCCTCAGCCTCCCAAGTAGCTGGGATTATAGGCATGCGCCACCACACCTGGCTAATTTTGTATTTTTAGTAGAGACGAGGTCTTCCATGTTGGTCAGGCTGGTCTTGAACTCCCGACCTCAGGCGATCCGCCCACCTTGGCCTCCCAAAAGTGCTGAGATTACAGGCGTGAACCACCAAGGTGCTCCTTACCTTTCTTGTACCCCTCCCAACTAGCCTGGCTGTACCCCTTAGGTACACCTCACGCAGGCCTTCAGACAGACCTGGCTCACATAAAGCCTTCATCTCGTTCTTCCCCTTCTGTGACTTCCCCTCCCCTACCTTTAGCCAGATCTCTAAGGCTGCTGAGGACTTAGCTTCTCCTTTATTTTTTAAATTGAGACAAGGTCTCACTCTGTGGCCCAGAGTGCAACGCAGTGGCACTCACGGTTCATGGCAGCCTTGAATTCCTGGGCTCAAGAGATCCTCTCACCTCAGCCTCCTGAGTAGCTGGGACTATAGGTGCACACCACCACACCTGGATAATTTTGTAAATTTTTTTTAGAGATGGGGTCTTGCTATGTTGCCCAGACTGGTCTTGAACTCCTGGGCTCAAGCAGTCCTTCCACCTCAGCCTCCCAAAGTGCTGGGATGACACACACGAGCTGCTGTATCTGGCCCACTCCTGGTTCAGTCCCTTCCTGTCTTCTCCCCCATACTCTTCTTTCTTCTCTCCAAAACTTCCTATCTTTTCCTCTCCTTCTGCTCCAAGAGTTCTGGTCCCCCATTAAGGGCTCTCCCCGCCCAATCCCTCTTCCAGGCAAATGGGCTCCAAGTGTAGGGTGTGAGTGTGTTCAACTGAAGGCACCTGAGTGCCCCTTTAGGCTGTTTCTAGCTTTTTTGTGATTAGTTAACTCAGCACAGATGTGACTTGTTTAAAAGCGATTTTTGAAATTACAAAGCAACAAGAGAAAAAAAAGGAAAAATTCAGCTGGCCCCTACTTTTTTTTTTTTTCAGCATCTTTTCATTCTATTCAGTGGAGCCCCTACTCTTTTTTACTCAGCTTCTTAAAAGCCAGCCCAATTGTTAAAAATCCATTAAAAGGCTGGTTGAGGTGGCTCACGCCTGTAATCCTAGCACTTTGGGAGACTGAGGCGGGCGGATCACCTGAGGTTGGGAGTTTGAGATCAGCCTGACTAACATGGAGAAACCCCATCTCTACTAAAAATACATAATTAGCTGTGTATGGTGGTGCATGCCTGTAATCCCAGCTACTCAGGAGGCTGAGGCAGGAGAATTGCTTGAACCTGGGAGGCAGAGGCTGTGGTGAGCCGAGTTGGCGCCATTGCCCTCCTGGGCAACAAGAGCAAAACTCTGTCTCAAAAAAAAAAAAAAATTAGAAAATGTGCCAGACAGGCCGGGTGCAGTGACTCACGCCTGTAATCCCAACACTTTGGGAAGCTGAGGTGGGCAGACCACTTGAGCCCAGGAGTTCAAGACCAGCCTGGACAACATGGTGAAACCCCAATCTCTACTAAAAATACAAAAATTAGCCTGGTGTGGTGGTGCACACCTGTAATCCCAGCTACTCAGGAGGCTGAGGCATAAGAATCACTTGAACCTGAGAAGCAGAGGTTGCAGTGAGCTGAGATCATACCACTGCACTCCAGCGTGGGTGGCAGAGCGAGACTGTCTCAAAAAAGAAAAAATGTCCAGACCACTTAGTAATGCATCAAGAGTGATCGGAGAGTGGCAATCCAGTGATGGGAGAATATTCATTTGAGGCTAGTTTTCACCGTTGTGCTAGAATTTTCAGTTGTTTTGACCAAACTGCTTTTAAATGAATTGCTTTCGATCAAAACAACTTTGGATTGGGTCTCCTCACCCATTTCCCCAAAGGGCTGGCCCTGGGGAACCCCTTGCCCCCAGTTTGCTTAAGCTTGGGTCATGGAATAAGGGGATCCTCAATGGAGAGCGATCTCCAGGCTTGGACTTAGCGGCCACCTCCACCTCTGCCCTCGTGGGACACACAGAGCCACTGAAGCATCAAATGTCAAAGGTCCCATTTATTCCGGCGAACCGGAAAGAAAAGGTGTAAATAAAAAAAGAAATAGATCCATGCACTCAACTCCTCGGGGTGGGGGTGTGGAGTGAGGAATGAGGAATGGGTGGGAAGCAAGGAGGGAGGGATGGAAGGACAGTGAGAGAGGCAGAGACAAGGAAAGAGAACCGGAGAACCAGAGCCATAAAAAGAAAAAGACATCCAAAAAAAGGCAGAAAGAAAGAAGTGATATATTAAAAGCAGAGATCAATAAAGGAGAAGAGGGGATATTGAGAAAATAGAAATACACAGGCAGAGAACAAAAGCCTGGCAAAAAGTAGGGGAGAGAGGGTGTGACAGAGACAGAGAGATCACCCTTGAGGGATACAGGCAGAATGAAAGGGGCCCCCAGCCCCCAGAGGGCCCCCAGGCAGCAGCCTGAGCCATGGCAGTGGCTCAGGGGTCCCCGGAGGTGCTGATGACGTGGAACAGGGTGACATTGTAGAGCACCTGGTGGCCGTTGTTCCAGGTATAGAGGGCGCGCTCCCGGGGATTGTAATCCAGCATTGAGATGTGGGAATACTGGTTGTGGAAGGGCACGTCCGTGTACTCATAACTGGACGTGTTGGTGAAATAGGCAAAGTAGACCTTGGCCCCGGCCAGGTGGGAGTTGGTCACGTAGAGCACACCGCAGATCATGAAGGCCTCACCAGCACTGCGCTTGGGGTAGCCGGTGTCCCAGGACCGCATGACCTCAAGGGTGTGCGGGTCCAGCCGGCTGACCACGATGTTGCCCGCATTCTGGTTGGTGGTGTACACGGCCCAGAGCCCGCTCTCGTCCACCATGAAGTCCATGTCGGAGAAGCCGCCCCAGGAGTAGGGGAAGGTGTTGTTGTAACCGGCGCCTGGAAGGCTCCTCTGCACCAGCACGGAGCGTGAGCGGAAGTGGTATTTGACCACCACGTTGCTCTGGTACTTGTTATAGAACAGGGAGCCGTTGTAGACCACGTGGCCCGTGCCTGCCCATGGCTGGGGCAGCAGGTGTTGGATAAAGTTCTGGCCTTTGATGAAGTCTCCCAGGGTGCGGAACTCCAGGACCCGGCGGCCCTTGTAATAGCCATCCATGTACCAGACCTACGGGAGCAGCCACTGGTCACTGGGGGTTCTGCCACCAATGACCCAAGGGTCCCAGTACCAGCCACAGCCATTAGAGATCAACAATCACTAAGTGGTCATTAGTCATGGAAATTCTGTTGACCATTAATGACCAATTGTGGCTCTTGTGGGACCATGATCATCTCATGGTGGCAGCATTAATCATGGGCAATGAATTCAAGTGATGTCTTAACACTCAGTGGCTGTCCAGTGACCACTAACCATCCAATATCCAATGACCAGGGAATTCCTGGGCCCAGTGAGTCCCCGGGGGTTGCGGTTCCTTGGAGAACGGCATGGCCCCACTGGGACCACGATCCCAGTGAGTGCTGTTGGTCTTTTTTTTTTTCTTTTTTTAGACAAGGTCTCACTCTGTTTCCCAGGCCAGAGTGCAGTGGCACAATCACAGCTCACTGCAGCCTCAACCTCCCAGGCTCAAGCAATCCTTCCACCTCAGTCCCTCGAATAGTGGGTATGTCATCAGGTCCGACTAATGTTTTCTATCTTTAGTAGAGACAAGGTCTCACAATGTTGCTCAGGCTGGTCTCAAACTCCTGAGCTCAAGAGATCTGCCTGCCTCGGCCTCCTAAAGTGCTGGTATTACACATGTGAGCTACTGCACACGGCCACTGCTAGTCTTAAAACAGTCCCTAAGTGGACAACACTTCATCCCAAAGGACCCAGAGAACTGCAGCCCCTGGGGACTCACTGGGCCCAGGAATTCCCTGGTCATTGGTTACTGGATGGTTAGTGGTCACTGGACAGCCATTGAATGTTATAAGACATCACTTGAATTCATTGCATGGTTAACCCTGTCACCATGAGGTGACCAGGTGTGTCATCACCATTTTCATCATCATCATAGTTGTCATCATGTTAACTAGCGTTTTTGTTTGTTTGTTTGTTTTTGTTTTGTTTTCTTTTGTGTGTGTGTGTGAGAGAAAGTGCCTGCGGATTTTTTGGTTTTCTTTTTGAAACGGAGTTTTGCTCTTGTTGCCCAGGCTGGAGTGCAATGATGGCTCACTGCAACCTCCGCCTCCGGGGTTCAAGCGATTCTCCTGCCTTAGCCTCCTGAGTAGCTAGGATTACAGCATGAGCCACCACGGTGGGCTAATTTTGTATTTTTAGTAGAGACAGGGTTTCTCCATGTTGGTCAGGCTGGTCTCGAACTCCTGACCTCGGGTGATCCGCCCACCTTGGCCTCCCAAAGTGTTGGGATTACAGGCATGAGCCACCGCGCCTGGCCGTTAACTAGCATCTATAAGTGCCCTTACTAGTGCTGATTATCAAGCTAAGAATCTTAAAAATTGCAAGGCTGATATTACCCTGACCCATTTTGAAAATAAAGAAATTGAGGCTCAGAGATGTTAAGAAATCTGCCCAAATTTCCATAGCTAAGTGGTGGAACTGGAATGGAAATCTAAGTCTGATTCCCAAACCAGCCACTTGGTTGAATTCCCATACTCCCTGAGAGGCCAGCAATTGTGGTGGGATGGTGGCTAGTTACTACTTGTAATCTCTGACCCCAGTGGCCACCTGGAAACCAATAGCAGTCACTGGGAAGGTCACTGTTGCAGAATCATCACTGGGCAAGTTCATGATTTTTTTTTTTTTTAATTTTTATTTTTTGAGACTTGCCCTTGTAGCCCAGGCTGGAGTGCAGTGGCGCAATCTTGGCTCACTGCAACCTCCACCTCCCAGGTTCAAGCGATTCTCCTGCGTCAGCCTCCTGAGTAGCTGGGATTACAGGCACCTACCACTACGCTCTGCTATTTTTGTTGTATTTTTAGTAGAGATGGGGTTTCAACATGTTGGCCAGGCTGGTCTTGAACTCCTGACCTCAAGTGATCCACCCATCTTGGCCTCCCAAGTGCTTGGATTACAGGCATGAGCCACCACGCCTGGCCTCATGGATGGTTCTTGTGTGTCTAGGTTATGGGCAGTCATGACCATGGAAGCTACTAGAAGTCCAAACATCACTGAGCAGTGTTTAGTGAAGGAGATCTCGTCCTTGGGAAGGCACTGGTCATTGGGTAGTAACTTGGACATCAATAGTCCCTGAGAACTGGTCAGTAGAACTCAGTAACCGTTAGTCACTGGAGGTCAACAGACTTTGGGACTTTGGGATTCATAGGGCTGAAAAGCCCTTGGTCACTTAGAGGTTACTAGACAGGGAGGTTCAATGACCCTGGAGGATCCAGGACACTTTGGGCTGCAAGACAGTCATCAGTGTGGACCTCCTGGGCACCTACAGGCCGTCAGAGGCTCTGTCTCTCCCCAGCCCTGACCCCAGGGGTGGGTGCAGTCACTCACCCGGCTATCCGCACTGGGGGCCATCGTGTCAGTCATCCAGGAGCCAAAGCGGGATCCCATGGCCCGAACAGTGATGGGGTTACTGACCCCGGTCAGCTTCCCACAGCCTGTGAGGCAAGAACGGGGGAATGAGGATGGGAAAGGGAATAGCCCAAGAGAGGCTGGACAAAGATGAAGTGTTGTGATCAAGCTGGGGAGAGCTGGGACCAGAGGTGAGGGAAGAGTCAAAAATCTGGTCCCACTATGTTATTGAGTTGGGAGTAAGGGGTTGGAGGCCAAGGGCCAGGGCCATTTCCAGGTTCTGGGCTCAGGCGTGGCCTTAGGTAGGAAGGTCAAGGGTTGAGGTTTAGAAGTTAGAGGTCAAAACTGTGCCCAACTTCTAGGCACAAACAGATGATATTGGAGTTGGGTGTGGCAATCAAAGATCAGGGGTCAGGGTGAAGGGCCAAGGCATACCCAGCTTCTGGGCGCAGGCGTGGAGCCGGGCCTCCAGGGCCATCACCCGCTGCTGCAGGTCCTCGTACCCGTAGGCACCCATCTCCTCCTGGATGGCCGCCAGGCTGCCGGAGAGATTCCTCACCTCCTCCCGCAGGCGTACAATGGTCCGCGTGTCTGTCTTGTACTGCTCCAGGACCGAGCTCAGGGGCAACAGCTCCGTCATCCTGTCCTTCAGCTCCTGTGCCCCAAGATGGAACCATGGCCACGCCTGACCCCTGGCCTTTGACCCAGATATAACCCCAACCTCTGACTCATACCTTCACCCTTTGTCTTTGATACACGCCTGGCCCTTGACATTTGGTTCAGACTGGACCCTAGATTCTTCCCAGACACAACCCCACTGTAGGAACTAATGGATACCAAATCCCAATCATTCCTTTGATCTCTGGCCTGGACCCAGGAGGACCCACCTGGAAGCTCTTGGCCGAGAGGGACCCATCAGCTGCCCTGAGCCGCGCATCCAAGCTCCTCATGAGGGTCTCCATGCCGCGTACATACTGGAGGTCACGATATGTCCGCAACTCAAGGACCTCCATGGACTGGGAGACGTTCTGGACCTAGGAATGGGGACAACTGAAGGGACCAGACCTCCTTCCCCAAACCTCAACCCAGCAATGTTACAGATAAGAGCAGGCAGGACCAGAGGCTGCACAAACACCAGACCAACGAGGCCACCTTCTCCTCCCTTGAGCTTACCAGCAGCCTCCCAGTCGCCTGCCCAAACCATCCATCCATCCCTCCCTCCTACCTACTGGCTCCCATCTGGTCCACCCACCACCACCTCTCACCGCCTCCCTAGTCTCCCAGTTCCACCTTCATCCCCTGTAGTCAACTCTCCACACAGCAGACAGAAGGAACTTTCAAAACGGAGATTAGATCACCTTCCTCCTCCACAGATCCTGCACTGGCTGGTCCTGCCCCCCCACCACCCACTTGGTCTCTCTTCATTCTCACAGACGCTAAGCTCCTTCTCTTTGCAGGTCTTTGCACTTGCTGGTCTCTCTACCTGAAGTGCTGTGCTGTTGCCCGCACGTTCCCATGACTGGCTCCTTCTTATCTTTCAGGGTTCTGGTCCAGCGTCCCCGGCTCAAAGCATCGTTACCTAACTACCCTGTTCAGGTAGCTGCTCACTCACTCTCCTCTTGCCTGGTCATTTCCTTCCCAGCTGTGACTATGTAGAACATTCTTTTCCATCTGCCTCCTTCAGGTGGGACCCTCAGAGACAGAGGCTGCATCTAGCTTGTCCACAACTTAATCTCCAGTGCCCAGCGCTGGCCTGGAGGAGAGGCTCAATAAGTACTTTTTGGCTGAATGAGTAAAATAAACTTCCCTTATGCTGGCCTCTCCTCACCCAAACTGAGGGCCCCCAGCTCCCACCTCCACCTGGCTATAGTGAATTGCACCTGAATAAGGTGAACTCCCCTGGCTAAGGCAGACTCACTTGGCTAAGGTGAACTTTACCCGGCCAAGGTAGACTCCACCTGGCTAAGGTGAACACCATACTTGGCTAAGGCAGACTCCCACCTGGCTAAGGTGAATACCACCTGACTAAGGTGATCATCTGGCTAAGGCAGCCACCTTGTTAAGCTGAACTCCATCTGGCTTAAGTAGACTCTCACCTGGGTAAGGTAGATTCCCATCAGCTTCACCTGACTAAAGTGGACTCCGCCTGGCTAAGGTAAACTTGGTCAGAGTCGCCACTGGATGCTTGTTGAAATTCAGACTTTCCTGTACAATTATTCACATGACACTTGGAAACTCAGAAACCCGGCAGCCTAATACCCACCCTGGATGCCACAAAACATTTTTACAGCAGTCTCCCTTCTCCACAGTTCCACTTTCCACGTTTCAGCTACCTGAGGCCAACCTCAGTCCAAAAATATTAAGTGGGAAATCCCATAAATAAACAATTTGTAAGATTTATTTATTTATTTATTTATTTGACACAGAGTCTTGCTGTGTTGCCCAGGCTAGAGGGCAGTGCGCCATCTCAGCTCACTGCAACCTCCTCCTCCCGGGTTTAAGCGATTCTCCTGCCTCAGCCTCCCGAGTAGCTGGGAGTATAGGCACATGCCACCATGCCCAGCTAATTTTTGTATTTTTAGTAGAGGCCGGTCTCGAACTTCTGACCTCAAGTGATTCACCTGCCTCGGCCTCCCAAAGTGCTGGGATTACAGGTGTGAGCCACTGCGCGCTGGCCCAGGGGACTGTTTTCTATTGACCATGAACAGAGATAGAAGGAAGCTTTTGTAGGAACCATTGAACAGGCTGGACATGGTGGCTCATGCCTGTAATCTCAGCACTTTGGGAGGCCAAGGCAGGTGGATCACGTGAGGTCAGGAGTTCAAGACCAGCCTGACCAACATGGTGAAACCCCGTCTCTACTAAAAATACAAAAATTAGCTGGGTGTGGTGGCACATGCCTGTAATCCCAGCTACAAGGGAGGCTGAGGCAGGAGAATCTCTTGAACCCAAAAGGTGGAGGTTGCAGTGAGCTGAGATTGCATCACTGCACTCCAACACTTGGGGTGACAGACTGTGACTTCATCTCAAATAAAAAAAAAAGCATTGAACAGATATTGGATAAAGTATCCATTTGGGCATGGTGGCTCACGCCTATAATCCCAGCATTTTGGAAGGCTGAGGCAGGAGGATCACTTGAGCCCAGGAGATTGAGACTAGCCTGGGCAACATAGGGAGATCCCATCTCTACAAAAAATAGAAAAATTAGCAATGCGTGGTAGTGCATGCCTGTAGTCCCAGTTACTCAGAGGCTGAGGAGTGGGGATTGCTTGATCCCAGAAGTTTGAGGCTTCAGTGAGTTGATCGTGCCACTGCACTGAGGTCTGGGTACCAGAGTGAGACCGTGTCAAAATGAAAAAAAAAAAAAAGGATCTGCTTGGAGAGGAGCCGGATTATCAGCCAGCTCTGAATAATTTGCATGGCTGAATATGGCCACTGGCTGACCTGGAGGGATCCAGAGGGTAGGGCGAAAACTGGGACATTTTCCCAGCTGCCCCCAGGGCACCTGGAAGGTTCTCACCTTCTCCATCAGTTGCCGCAGCTCCCGACTCCTGCCGTCTCGAGAGCAGGTACTCTGCGCTGGGATCACGGCCGTGCAGATGCATTTCCCGTCGGGGGCCTGGGCCGAGGTGTACAGCTGCCAGCCCTCTTCCGGGCTCTGGAAGAGAGTCTGTAGAGAGGTGTGGGGGTGGTCAGAGAGTAAGCTCCCAATAAGGGTCTTGCCCTTGCTGGGACAGGAAAGGGGCCCGAGGAGCCCCTTCGCGGGGCTCTAGGCTTATGCCAGCGCCTGCTGTGTGTGGTCTCAGTCCCTCCTTAAGGAGCCTCATTTTACAGATGGCAAGACTGAGGTGCAGCGGGGCTAAGGAACACAGCAAGGAATTGGAGGCCTCAACCCTTCTCCCAGACCAGATTTCATTCTCTCACACAGATTCGCACACACACCACACTGTCTCCATCACTGCCGTTAGAGATCCACTCAACCCCCAAACCTGGACCTCTTCTCTGCTTCCCCAGCCCACCGTGACATATAGGCTCTGGAGCTATCTCGGGACCATGTAATGTTTTGTTGTTGTTGTTGTTTGTTTTTGAGACACAGTCTTGCCCTGTTGCCCAGGTTGGAGTGCAGTGGCGCCATCTCGGCTCACTGCAACCTCTGCCTCCCGAGTTCAAGTGATTCTCCTGCCTCAGCCTCCCGAGTAGGTGGAATTACAGGCACCTGCCATCACGCCTGGCTAATTTTTGTATTTTTAGGAGAGATGAAGTTTTACCATGTTGGCCAGGCTGGTCTCCAACACCTGGCCTCCACTCCAGCCTGGGTAACAGAGTGAGACTGTCTCAAGAGGAAAAAAAAAAGGGTCTGATCTTAGATCATCCGCCCCCCTCAGCCTCCCAAACTGCTGGCATTACAGGCATGAGCCACAGTGCCCACCCATCAGGGCCACTAAATGTTAAGTGCAACCCTGCTGTGCCCCCACCCCACCTGGAGCCGCCCAGGTAAGGTAATGGCCAAAGTGAGACAAAATGCTCAGATAATCCAGTGATCAATTATGGCTTTGTTTTCCAAGCCATGCTCCTTGCAACACTGGTAATCTTACCAGGTGTGCTGGAAAAAGGATGCTCTGTGGTCAAATAAATGTGTCTTACTGGGTGAAACGAATTTCGTTACTGCAGGACTTATCAGAGCCTTAGAAATGCGAACATGGGGAACTCTAGACACAAGACAGTCGTAAACTTCCAAACTGATTAGAAGATATCTATGAGGCTGGTGGATCAAGTTCAAGACCAGCCTGGCCAACATGGTGAAACTGTCTCTAGTAAAAATATAAAAATTACCCAGGCATGGTGGCTATAATTTCACTTATAATTTCAGCTACTTGGGAGGCTGAGGCAGGAGAATCACTTGAACCTGGGAGGTGGAGGTTGCAGTGAGCTGAGATTGCACCACTAAACTCCAGCCTGGGCGACAGAGCAAGACACTGTCTCACTAAAAAAAAAAAAAAAAAAAAAAAAGTCTCTTCTGTCCCAGGCATAGGGTCTGGGATAGGATCAAGGAAGAGAGGGAGGCCCAGCACAGTGGCTCACGCCTGTAATCCCAGCACTTTCAGAGACTGAGGTGGGCGGATCACCTGAGGTTGGGAGTTCGAGACCAGCCTGACCAACATAGAGAAACCTTGTCTCTACTAAAAATACAAAATTAGCCAGGCGTGGTGGCATTAGCACATGCCTGTAATCCCAGCTACTTGGGAGGCTGAGGCAGGAGAATCGCTTGAACCCAGGAGGTGGAGTTTGCGGTGAGCCAAGATCGCTCCATTGCACTCTAGCCTGGGCAACAAGAGCAAAACTCGGTCTCAAAAAAAAAAAAAAAAAAAAAGAGAGGGAATGAAGAAAACATCTGATGGTGGTTGTCCGTGGAGCCAGTGGGAGAGACGGACATCAGACACGTAATGCCATTGATAATTCTGGAACCACATGGTGCAGTGAGTGCTTTGAAGAAATAGTGCAGGGAATAACAGGGGGTCTTCCCTCAGACTGAGGGTCTTTGAGGAGATGTCCGAGGGAATGGGCTTTCGAGATGAACTTGAGGAATGAGTGAGCCAGAAGAAAGGGAGAAGGCAGGGGACATTTCTGACATTACAAATCCTGATCAATATCTGGAGGGACCCTGGCATGGTGGCTCAGGCCTGAATCCCAGCATTTCTGGAGGCTGAAGTGGGCGGATCACTGGAGGCCAGGAGTTGAAGACCACCCTGGGGCTGGGGCGGTGGCTCACACCTGTGATCCCAGCACTTTGAAAGGCTGAGGCAGGCAAATCATGAGGTCAGGAGATCGAGACCATCCTGGCCAACATGGTGAAACCCCATCTCTACTTAAAAAATACAAAAATTAGCTGGGCATGGTGGTGCTCGCCTGTAGTCCCAGCTACTCAGGAGGCTGAGGCAGGAGAATTGCTTGAACCCAGGAGGCAGAGGATGCAGTGAAGTGAGAACTCACCACTGCATTCCAGCCTGGGCTACAGAGCAAGACTCAGTCTCATACAAAGAAAAAGAAAAAAAAAAAAAAAGACCACCCTGGGCAATAGAGCAAGACCTCATTTATACTAAAAAAAAAAAAAAAAAAAAAGGGGGGGGGCTAGGGTGCGGTGGCTTACACCTGTAATCCCAGCACTTTGGGAGGCCGAGGCAGGCAGATCACAAGGTCAGGAGTTCAAGACCAGCCTGACCAACATGGTGAAACACTGTCTCTACTAAAAATACAAAAAAATTAGCTGGTGTGGTGGCACGCGCCTGTAATCCCAGCTACTCAGGAGGCTGAGGCAGGAGAATCGCTTGAGGGGAGGCGGAGGTTGCAGTGAGCCGAGATCACACCACTGCACTCCAGCCTGGGTAACAGAGTGAGACTCCATCTCAAAAAAAAAAAAAAATTAGCTGGATGTAGTGGCATGCACCTGTGGTCCCAGCTACTTGGGAGGCTGAGGCAGGAGGACTGCTTGAGTCCAGGAAGTTGAGGCTGCAGTGAGCTATGGTTGTACCACTGCACTTCAGCCTGGGCAACATGACAAAACCCTGTTTCTACAAAGGTACAAAAATTAACTATGCACGGTGGCACACACCTGTGGTCCCAGCTACTTGCAAGGCTGAGGCAGGAGGACTGCTTGAGTCTAGGAAGTTGAGGCTGCAGTGAGCTATGGCTGTGCCACTGCACTCCAGCCTGGGTGACAGAGTCAGACCCCATATCTTAAAAAAAATAGGGAAGAGGCCAGGTGCGGTGGCTCATGCCTGTAATCCTAGCACTATGGGAGGCCGAGGGGGGGTGGATCACCTGAGGTCAGGAGTTCGAGACCAGCTTGGCCAACATGGTGAAATCCTGTCTCTACTAAAAATATAACAATTAGCCAGGCATGGTGGTGGATGCCTGTAATCCCAGCTACTTGGGAGGAGAATCGCTTGAACCCAGGGCAGCGGGGGTAGAGGCTGCAGTGAGCCGAGATGGTGCCACTTCACTACAGCCTGGGCAAAAGAGCAAAACTGCGTCTCAAAAAAAAAAAAAAGGATGTGGGTGGATGTGAGGGTTGTGGGGTGACTGGCTCGGGTTTGCAAACCTAGGCATCATTTGTTCAAAAGCTGAAGTCTTTGTTCAAGACCTGAAGGAAGTGAGGGAGGAGCCACTTGGATGTCTGGGGAAGGGGTTCCAGGCAGAGAGAACAACAAGTGGAAAGTCCCTGGGGCAGGACCATGCCTGGTGTGTTTGTGAAACAAGGAGGAGGCCCATGTGGCTGGAGCAGAATGAGTAAGGGGTAAGTGGAGGCAGATGAGGGAAGGGAGGTGATGGGGCAAGGCCTTGTGGGAAGCAGTAAGGGCTTCGGGTTCTGCTCTGAGGAAGGCAGGAGCCATGGAACATTCTGAGCAGAGGTGGGACGTGCCCTTACTTGGGTGTTCTTCACAGTGACCTCTGGATGCTCTAGGGGCGAGGGAGGAAGGCCAGGGCAGGGATGACTGCACAGATCCAGGCAGGCGATGATGGGTAGTGGCTATAGTGGTGGCAAATGGAAGATCCTGGTCCTATTCCAGGATGCATTCTTACAGGCATGGAAGAAATTCTCATAAAAAAGCCCAGTGTTTTACAGAGAAACAAAGCAGCACAATTATTGATCACTTGCACAGCTGTTACCAGATCTCCCAGCAGAACCGGTGCGGTGAGCTGCAGCACAGATAAACCAAGCTGGGAATTATGAGCAATCCCAGGGACTCCAACTATTAGCCCACCTTTTTCTCTCCCACTCAATCAAGTCTTTTTTTTTTTTAAGCCTTATTGGAATGTGAGCAAATGATATAATTGTACAAATTGTACAGATGAGCTTGACTCCCCCACTAATCTATAAGGAAAACAAACTATTCATAAACGCCAGCTGAAACTATTATAGTTAGTCATTCGTGGAGCCTTAGTACACCCTTCCTAAATGGGGGGAACCCCCTCTTTGTAAGTTGCACATCCTCAGCCCCGGCAGAGGAGCACAGTAACTCACTTTCTCCGCCTTCCTTTTACTCAGGTAGGAGCTGGATGGAGCTAGCATTCACTGCAGGTGCGCCCAGGATTGGCCACGGCCAGGGGCTTTCTCTGATGGTCACAGCCCACCCTGCCCTTGCATGGTGCCAGCAGAAAATACACCCAGCAATCCTCAACGATGACCTGCAAGCATTAGTGATCAATACCACCCCTCTTGTCTCTCCGGTGGGAAAGAACTCAAAGGTGTGTGTTCCATGAAACCTCCCAAGGGAGACCATTAGTTGGTGACCTCAGTCGACCACAGCAGCAACCTGCTCATTACTTCTCTTTTATTTATTTATTATTATTTTTTTATTTTTGAGACGGACTCTTGCTGTGTCACCCAGGCTGGAGTACAGTGGTGCAATCTCGGTTCACTGCAACCTCCACCTCCTAGGTTCAAGCGATTTTCATGCCTCAGCCTCCCGAGTAGCTGGGATTACAGTCACCCACCTCCACATCTGGCTAATTTTTGTATTTTTAGTAGAGATGGGGTTTTACCATGTTGGCCAGCCTGGTCTCGAACTCCTGGCCTCAAGCAATCTGCCTGCCTTGGCCTCCCAAAGTGCTGGGGTTGCAGGTGAGAGCCATCGTGCCCAGCATGTTTATTTTTGTTTTGTTTTTTGAGACGGAGTTTCACTCTTGTTACTTAGGCTGGAGTTCAGTGGCGAGATCTCAGTTCATTGCAACCTTCACCTCCTGGGTTCAAGCGATTCTCCTGCCTCAGCCTCCCGAGTAGCTGGGATTACAGGTGCCTGGCACCAGGTCCAGCTAATTTTTTTTTGTATTTTTAGTAGAGACAGGGTTTCACCATGTTGGCCAGGCTGGTCTCAAACTCCTGACCTCAGGTGATCCACCCGCCTTGGTCTCCCAAAGTGCTAGGATTGCAGGCGTGAGCCACCACGCCCGGCCTGTTTTCCTTGAGATGAAGTCTTGCTGTCGCCCAGGACCAGGTCTTGCTGTTGCCCACCCCTGGAGTGCAGTGGTGCAATCCTACCTTACTGCAGCCTCAAATTCCTGGGTTTAATCCATCCCCTCCACCTCTGCCTCCTGAGTAGCTGGGACTACTCAGGAGGTACCACCACACCCAGGCTTTTTCCTCTTTTCTCCTTTTGTAGAGAAGGAGTCTCGCTTTGTTGCCCAGGCTGGTCTTGAACTCCTGGGCTCAAGCGATTCGCCTGCTTCGGCCTCCCAGAGTGCTGGGATTTTGGGTGTGAACCACTGTGTCTGGCGTACTCATTAACTCTCCCTGCATGAGTTTTCTTCACTTTCTCTCTCACTTCTCTGCTCCCCTACTGGGTTTTTTTAGGTGAATACTTGCATTTAAATCCTCCCTGAAGGAGCATGACCTAAGACAACAAGGATGGCTCAGTACAAGAGGAATACCCAAAGAAAGCCTGCCCTTTGTTTCTGGGATAATCCAGAACTCTTCCACTTCCCTTCTTCCTTTTTTTTTTTTTGGAGATGGAATTTCATTCTGTCACCCAGGCTGGTGCGCAGTGGCATCATCGTGGCTTATGGCAGCCTCAACCTCCTGGGCTTAAGTGAATCCTTCCATCTCAGCCTCCCGAGTAGCTGAGACTAAAGGCCTTTAGTCTTACCACCACACCTACTAATTTTTAAAATTTTTTGTAGAGATGGAGGTCTCACTATATTGCCCAGGCTGGTCTCAAACTCCTGGGCTGAAGTGATCCTCCTGCCTTGGCCTCCCAAAGCGCTGGGATGACAAGGTATGAGCCGCCATTACCTCTTTTTTTTTTTTTGAGAGGGAGTCTCACTCTGTCACCCAGGCTGGAGTACAGTGGCACAATCTTGGCTCACTGGAGTCTCTGCCTCCTGGGTTCAAGCAATTCTCCTGCCTCAGCCTCCCAAGTAGCTGGGATTGTAGGCATATGCCACCACACCTGGCTGGTTTTTGTATTTTTAGTAGAGACAGGGTTTCACCATGTTGGCCAGGCTGGTCTCGAACTGCTGACCTCAAGTGATCCACCCACCTCAGCCTCCCAAAGTGCTGGGATTACAGGCATAAACCAACGAGCCTGGACCTCCCTTCTTGATAAACCCAATTCTTAAAAAAGAAACAACAAAGAAAAACATCAAACAGGAGCCCAAGCATCCCTGCCCCTCCTCCCTTGGCTCTGGTCCCCAAGCAATTTAGACAGAACCCCCCAAGGAATATCTTTTGTGCAGAGACAAAGCGCCCGGTTCAACGTAATTAACATCTTCCTACATTTCCTAGCGCCTCCTTTGAAGCAAACAAGCCATTTTCTCTCGACAGAGGAAACATTGAATTGTAAAAGAGAAGCAAGATTTAAGTGGTGCAGAGAGAAGGCCTCCATGGCTTTCCTAAAATAATTGTCTGCGTTGGACGCATCTCACCGGAGTGTTCTCTGCAGCAGTGTAATTAAATGCCTGGGTTTTGGCTGCCAGATCGCAGCACGCAGAGGTCTTGAGTTTTGCCCATTGGGTTTAAGTTCAGATATGCTGTCAATGCGTGTCCCTAGGAACCGCTGGAATGTTCTGGAAGGTTTCATGTGCTAGCTCTTCCAGACTGGGTCTAGCTTGGAAACAAAGTCAGGAGCTCTTGGCAGTCAGAAGACCAGGGAGGAACAGAGAGTGTCCTACTCTAAGGGAAATGCGTATAACAGCAGGTCTAAGAACACAGGCATTTTCCAGCTTAGAAATCTGTGGTCTAGCATCCTGTCTCACCTCGGACTTGGCAGATATACTAAAGAAGCCACCCACTCTTTTGTTTTTGTTTTTTCTTAGATAGGGTCTTGCTCTGTTGCCCACGCTGGAGTGCAGTGGCATGATCTTGGCTCACTGCAGCCTCAACCTCCCTTACTCAAGCAACCCTCCCGCCTCAGCCTCCTGAGTAGCTGGGACTACAGGCGTGACCACGACTGGCCATTTTTTTGTAGAGACATGAGGAGGGTCTCACTCTGTTTCCTAGGCTGGTCTTGAACTCCTGGGCTAAAGCGATCCACCTGCCTTGGCCTCCCAAAGTGCTGGGATTACAGGCGTGAGCTACTGCGCCAGCTCTGTCAACCTGCTGTCTGCTGAACTCTTGGTTCAGGGTTTAATATTCCTGCTATTGGGCTTTAAGAGTGAACCTGTGCACTCAAGTAGCTGTTCCTCAAATCGTCTTTTCCGGCTGAAATCTTTCAAACACTTTTGCTGAGGCTGCCCCAATTAAACACCAGCCTCTAAAACAGGTCCAGGATTAACTGAGTAGGACACACGCAGGAAAAGTTTTTCTTGCTGTTGGGAACAGGGATCATCGTCTCCTACCACTCCACCACCTATATCTTGGTACAAAAACAATTCCTGATGGATGGGTGTGGTGGCTCGCGCCTATAATCCCAGCACTTTGGCTGAGGCGGGCGGGTGGATTGCCTGAGGTCAGGAGTTCAAGACCAGCCTGGCCAAAATGGTAAAACCCCGTCTCTACTAAAAATACAAAAAATTAGCCGAGTGTCGTGGCAGGTGCCATTGAACTCCAGACTGGGCGACACAGCGAGACTCCATCTCAAAAAAACAAAACAAAACAAAAAAACAATTCCTGGTGCTTCCCTGGGGACAGAGGCATTGCTGCAGGGTCCTGGGGACAGCAGGAGCATGGGCTATCAGGAAGTAGCCAACAGGAAGAGAGCAAGCGCCTGCCTCTTAATAAAATGAGGCTATTATTGTGTTTGAGGCTGGATAATTTAATCAGGAAGCCAAGGCGGCTTGGGGCTTACATATTTATTTGTGCCCTGCCTTGTTCCAGAGAGGACTCTAAGTGGTTTACAAGGATATGTAAAATACCATAAGATAGCTCCAATTAAATATGAGAGCAGGGATTAGATATTTTTGGAGGCAGCCTGCCAGTCCACAGCCAAGCCGTTAAGGTTCCTGCAATTTGGATGTTATTCAGCCAATCCATAGCTAAGACTTCAGCCCGTGGACACTGCGTGGATAAGCATCTGATTGCTACAAGTGTGATACCCTGCTTTTTGCCAGCTAAAACTAACTCTCCTTTTCCCTGACTAAAAGCTGTTCAGGCTTTATGTTAGCCTTTTTGAGCTGAACAGACTCCATCTTGGCTTCTTCATTTTAGTAACCTTCTCCCCATTAAGTTTGTAACTATAGTCTAAAGCAAGGTCAGACTGACTCTGGGCACCCAGAAATGCCTTCGTTAATAAGAGGCCGAGTAAAGTGGTATCAGCAGAGCCTGGAAATGCAGCTGCAGTGAGCACCCAGAGCCCGCCTTATCTGTAAGTTGCATGTCTTTCATAACAGCTGTACTCCTCACACCTGGCACTGTTTTATTTCTTATGCATCAGTTTTTCTTTTTAACTTTTTGCTTACTCTTCTTTTGTGAAAACTTTGTTTAGCTCGGTTCCCACTTCCTGTTAAAACTAGTGTATAAAAGACCACCTAACTTTTTCTTCCGGGGCTGAGAGAATTTTGGGCATTAGCCACTCTCGGTCACTGGCTTAATAAGGGGCTCATAATTCATTCTCAGAGTGTGGCGCATTCCTTGACTCACTCGGGTGCAACACGAGGGAGATTCATTAAGTATTGTTTAAAATTGGACAATTAGAAATTATTTTGATCAAAAGCTATTACACATGCTAGAAAAAGAAAAAAAATTTTTTTTTTTTTTGAGACAGGGTCTTGCTCTATCACCCAGGCTGGAGTACAGTGGCATGATCATAGCTCACTGTGGCCTTGGTGTCCTAGGTCTGAAGCGATCCTCCCACCTCAGTCTCTTGAGTAGCTCTGACTACAGGTGTGAGCCACTACACCAGGCTAATTTTTTTTTTTTTGAGACAGAGTCTTTCTCTGCTGCCCAGGCTGGAGTGCAGTGGCATGATCTCGGCTCACTGCAACCTCTGCCTCCAGGATTCAAGTGATTCTCCTGCCTCAGCCTCCCCAGTAGCTGGGATTACAGACACCTGCCATTATGCCTGGCTAATTTTTTGTATTTTTGTAGAGGCGGGGTTTTCACCATGTTGGTCAGGCTGGTCTTGAACTCCTGACCTAAGGTGATCTACCCGCCTCAGCCTCCCAAAGTGTTGGGATTACAGGTGTGAGCCACTGCTCCCAGCCCAGGCTAGTTTTTAAAAATATTTTTTGTAGAGACAGGGTCTGGCTGTGTTTCCCAGCCTGGTCTTAAATTCCTGGGCTCAAGTGATTCTCCTGCCTTGGCCTCCCAAAGTATTGGCATTGTGGGCATGAGGCACTGTGCCCAGCCAATTTACAAATTTATGATACGTCTACAGAATGGGATACTGTGCAGTCATTAAAAATTAGGGATTAATGGAGATTTTAATCACCATCTTTCAATTTATCTTATTTTCCAAGTTTTCTACAACAAACATGTATTGCTCTTTTTTTGAGATGGAGTTTCACTCTTGTTGCCCAGGCTGGAGTGCAATGGCACTATCTCAGCTCACCACAACCTGTGCCTCCTGGGTTCAAGCAATTCTCCTGCCTCGGCCTCCTGAGTAGCTGGGATTACAGGCATGTACCACCACGCCTGGCTAATTTTGTATTTTTAGTAGACACAGGGTTTCCATGTTGTTCAGGCTGGTCTCGAACTCTCAACCTCAGGTGATCCACCCACCTCAGCCTCCCAAAATGCTGGGATTACAGGTGCGAGCCACCATGCCCAGCCCATATATTGTTCTTATAAGGATTTTTAGGGCCGGTGCAGTGGCTCACGCCTGTAATCCCAACACTTTGGGAAGCCAAGACAGGAGAATCACTTGAGCCCAGGAGTTTGAGACCAGCCTGGGCAACATAGTAAAACCCTGTCTTTACAGAAAATTTAAAATTTAGCTGAGCATGGTGGTACATGCCTACAGTCCCAGCTACTTGGGAAGCTAAAGTAGGAGGATCACTTGAGTCCAGGAGTTCAAGGCTGCTTAGCTATGAAGGCGCCACTACACTCCAGCCTGGGTGACAAAGTGAGACCCTATCTCAAAAGAAAAAAAAAAGATTTTTAAAAGTCCTTTAAATTTTTTTTTTTTTTTTTTTTGGCAAGGGAGAAAAAGAAGAGAAACAAAAGCAGGGACATAAGACAGAGCCAGAAACGAGGCTAAGAAAAACTCATCCCTTAAAAACCTGAACAATCAGCATATGGCCGGGCCATAAGTTTGGCTCCAAGCTCCTTAGCAGCCAACTCAAAAAGGGAAAGCTGGTCATTTATGCGGTTCTCAGTGTCCTGAAACAAAAGTACACCAGATGCTCAGGAGAAAGCTCAATTATTTTTGGCAGGGATTTCTCCCACAGTCCTCCCAAAAAGGATTCCACGTGATGTCACCAGCATCTCTCCGGGCAATATCCTTACGATTGAAGTGACTAGCTTCCTCTAGATGTTTCTTATTCCTCCTGGGATGGCAGAGTAGGGCCAACTGGTAAGAACAGGGTCCTGGAGTCAGGCTGCCTAGGTTTAAGTTCTAGCTTCACCATTCCACTTGCTGTGTGACCGCAGCAAGTGGCTTAATCTCTCTGTGTCTTTCTTAGTTTTTTCTTTCTTTCTCTTTTTTTTTTTTTTTTTTTGAGACTTAGTTTTGCTCTTGTTGCCCAGGCTGGAGTACAATGGCTTGATCTCCGCTCACCGCAACCTCTGCCTCCTGGGTTCAAGCGATTCTCCTGCCTCAGCCTCCTCAGTAGCTGGGATTACAGGCATGTGCCATGATGCCCAGCTAATTTTGCATTTTTGGTAGAGATGGGGTTTCTCCATGTTGGTCAGGCTGGTCTTGAACTCCTGACCTCAGGTGATCTGCCCACCTCAGACTCCCAAAGCGCTGGGATTACAGGCATGAGCCACCATGCCTGGCTTCTTAGTTTTTTCATTTGTACAACGGACATGATGACTACCTATTTCTCAGGGTTGCTGGGAGGGTCAAATGAATTCATAATATATATAAGAGCAATTAGAATAGTTGTCTGCATGTAGTAAGACCTACACAACTGTCTGCTAATATTATTATTTTTATTTTTTAAGAGACAGGGTCTCACTCTATCATCCAGGCTGGAGTGCAGTGGCACGATCATGGCTCACTTCAGCCTTGAACTCCTGACTTCAAGTGATCCTCTGGCCATCAGCCTCCTGAGCAGCTGGGACTACAGGTGTGTGTCACCATGCCCAAGTAATTTTTTGTTTTTTGTAAAGATGGGAGTCTCATTGTATTGCCCAAGCTGGTCTTGAACTCGTGGCCTCAGACAGTTCCTCCAGCCTCATCCTCCCAAAATACTGGGATTACAGACATGCACCACTGCACCTGGTTAATTTTAAAAAGATTTTTTTTTTTTTTTTTTTTGTAGAGACAGGATCTTACTGTGTTGCCCAGGCTGGTCTTGAACTCCTGGCCTCAAGCAATCTTCCATCCTCAGCCTCCCAAAGGGCTAGGATTACAGGCATGCACCACTGCACCTGGTTAATTTTTTTTTAATTATTTTTTTATAGAGGTGGGCTCTCATTTTGTTGCCCAGGCTAGTGCAGCAGCATGATGATGAATCAGTGCAGCCTCAGATTCCTGGCCTCAAGGGATCCTCCCCTCTCAGCCTCCCAAAGTGTTGGGATTAATGGCCTGAGCCATTGCACCTGGCCCTGCTATTACTATTATCTTCATCACACTCAAAAGGCCAATTTGGTAACTTCCTGAGGTCAAATAGTGTGAGTCTTGACACAATAAAAAGCATCTGGCAAAGTCTCATGGAGTCGGGGTTGAGGTTGCTGGATCATCAGGCAAAGAAAGTCCAAAAAGGGAGAGAGGAGAGTGAGGGATGAGAGGAGACACTTGCTCCATCCTAGTCCCCACGCAGCCCAGCTGGCTTCCTATCCCAGAACAACTCTACGCTGTAACCTGGCAGCAGCGGAGCTGTGGTGCCTCTTCATCCTTACAGTCAATGAACCAGGATGCAGGCACACGCTGCCGTGTTCTCTCTGGCCCATCCCCTCTAATTGTCTTTCCCTTCCCAGCTCACAGGATGCTTATTCTCACCTCTAGACCTTTGCACTGGCCAGGCCCTCTGCCAATCCCTGCACTCACCCCATCTCAGGCCTGGGCTAACTCTTCCCCATCCCCGGGGCTCAAGCGTCCAGGTCTCTTCCAAAAGCAGCTTTGGCTGTCCCTGCCATGTGTTACCCACCTCTCAAGGTATCTTCTGCATTTTCCCTAATGCTTCTGTTTCTTTTTTTGTTTCTTGTTCTCAGAGACAAGGTCTCAACTCTGTCACCCAGGCTAGAGTGCAGTGGGTGGCGTGATCTCGGCTCACGGCAGCCTTGACCTCCTGGGCTTAAGTAGTCCTCCCGCCTCAGCCTCCTGAACCACAGACGTGTATCACCACACCAGGCTTTTTTGTTGTTATTGTTGCCAGACTGGAGTGTAGTGGTGCGATCTTGGCTCACTGCAACCTCCGCCTCCCAGGTTCAAGTGATTCTCCTTCCTCAGCCTCCTAAGTAGCTGGGACTACAGGTGTGTGCCACCAAGCCCGGCTAATTTTTGTGTTTTCAGTAGACGGGGTTTCACCATGTTGGCCAGGATGATCTCAATCTCTTGACCTCGTGATCCACCCACCTTGGCCTCCCAAAGTGCTGGGATTACAGGTGTGAGCCACTGCACCTGGCCCTCGACTAAATTTTTTATTTTTGTAGAGATGGGGTCTCACTATGTTGCCCAGGTTGATCTCAAACTCAAACTCCTGACCTCAAATGATTCTACTGCCTCGGCCTCCCAAAGTGCTGTGATTACAGGCGTGAGCCACCATGCCCTTACTCCTCATAGTGCAAGGCTGGGAGGAAGGCACTGTCATTATCTCCTTTTGACAGGTGAAGAAACTAGGGAACAGACAGGTCCTGGCTCACGCCTGTAATCCCAGCACTTTGGGAGGCCATGTTGGACAGATCACTTGAGGTCAGGAGTTCGAGACCAGCCTGGCCAACATGGCGAAACCTCATCTCTACTGAAAATACAAAAAATTAGTTGGGCATGGTGGCAAGTGCCTGTAATCCCAGCTATTCGGGAGGCTGAGGCAAGAGAATCGCTTGAACTTGGGAGGTAGAGGTTACAGTGAGCTGAGATAGTGCCACTGCACCCCAGCCTGGGAGACAGAGCAAGACCCTGTCTGAGAAGAAAGAAGAAAAAAAACCAAGGCTGGGCGCAGTGGCTCACACCTGTAATCCCAGCACTTTGGGAGGCTGAGGCAGGCAGATCACGGGGTCAGGAGTTCGAGACCACTATGAGCAACATGGTGAAACCCTGTCTCTACTGAAAACAGAAAAAAAAATTAGCTGGGCATGGTGGTGTGCACCTGTAATCCCAGCTACTCAGGAGGCTGAGGCAGGAGAATCGCTTGAACCCGGGAGGCGGAGGTTGCAGTGAGCCGAGATCACGCCATTGCACTCCAGCCTGGGCAACAGAGTGAGACTCTGTCTCAAATAAAATTAAAAAAGAAAAAGGCTCTTTGCCAAAGCATCACTACTTGTAAGTGGTATAGCTGGAATTTGAACACAGGCCATCTGGCTCCACAGTCTACGCCACTCCTGTCCTTCTCCTCCAAGCCCTGATCACAGCTACCATGAAGAGGGCCTCACTGGGGGGAATGCCAGCTCCAGGCCTGCCTCTGCCCTGGGACAGGAAATGGCAGTGGGGTGTGAGTTTTGTTTGCTTTGCAAACAATCCATCCCTGATCCTCAGAATCTGGCACGAGGAGCGTTTGTTGAATGAGGATGCTGATGGACCAGTGGGACGGAGAGCAAACACCTTCACAGATCTACCGTGAATTTCCCCTTTCTGCCACGGAGCTGGCTTCTGTTGTTTGTTCCGGGGAAGGAGCACCTGAGATTAGGCTGCAGGCAGGTGCCCAGTAGGCTGGGCAGAGGCTGTGGCTTCTGTCTGTGGGGATGGCAGGAGGGCTGTGATGAATGATGAAGGATATGCCTGTCTGCTACGTCTGAGCATGACAGGGGGCCATGTCCCTTTGGAAAACTTGAGATAATAGCAGCCTGCTCTTGTCAAACCTTGAGGTATTGGGCAAATCTCCCCTGAGTGATAAGCTTGACAGGCCTTAAAGAAGATATCAGCCAGGCACTGTGGCTCATGCCTGCAATCCCAGCCCTTCCGGAGGCCAAGGCGGGTGGATGGCTTGAGCTGAGGAGTTCGAGACCAGCCTGGGCAACATGGTGAGACCCCGTCTCTACCAAAAATACAAAATAATTTAGCCAGGTGTGGTCCCAGCTCCTCGGAAGGCTGAGGAAGGGGGATGACCTGAGTGTGAGAGGCAGAGGTTGTAGTGAGCCAGGTGCACTGCAACTGGGTGACAGAGCAAGAACCTGTATAAAAAAAAAAAAATTACCAGCTTGCCTGTGCCATGCTGGAATTCTGGGAACCACCAGGGGCCTCCCTCAGCCTGAGAAGCTGGGGGTTTGCCTAGAAGAGCCTTGTGGCTGAGGGAGGGATCAGGATAGAAAGTGGTTGTGAGTCCACACATTCATTCATTCATTCATCCATCCATCCATTAATTCACCTTTCCACCCATTCATCCATCCAATCATCCATTTACTCATATTTATTCATACAGTCAACCATCTATCCATCTATTCATTCATCTGCCCATCATTTATCTATTTACCCATTCATTCATCCACCCAGCCAACCATCCATTCACTCATATTCATTCAACCAACCATCCATCTATCCATCCATCCATTCATCTGTCCATCCATCCATCCCCAAGTTCTACTCCCATTCTGAATTTCATATTTTACTTAACACGTATAGAGTACACTCTTCTAAGTTGCCTTACAAATATTACCAATATTTGATTCTTAGAGCCCCATCTCATGGTAGGTATTAACACTAGCTCCATTCTGCAGATGGGAAAACTGAGAGAGAGAAAGGTCAAGTTACCCAAACTCACAGAGCTGGGATTTGGATGCCAGCCTATTAGACTCTCAGCCACTGTGCTGGGAGGACAAGAGTCACTTCCTTCAGGGTCTCATTCTGTCTCACAGGCTGGAGTGCAGTGGTGAAATCATGACGCGATCACTGCTCACTGCAACCTCCACCTCCTAGGCTCAAGCCATCCTCACACTTCAGCCTCGTGAGTAGCTGGGACTACAGGTGCACACCACCATGCCGGGCTAATTTTTGTATTTATTTTAGAGATGGGGTTTCACCATATTGCCCAGGCTGGTCTTGAACTCCTGGGTTCAAGGGATCCACCTGCCTCAGCCTCCCAGAGTGCTGGGTTTACAGACGTGAGCCATCACACCGGGCCGACATTTTTGTTTTTTTTTTTTTTTTAATTCACCTGGGTGCAGGTAGGCTAAGGCTGAAAAGGGTGTTAGCCGACATTTTTGGTTTTTTAAGAGACAAGGTCTCAAGCACTTACCCAAGCTGGAGTGCAGTGGGATGACCGTAGCTCACCGCATCTTCAGCTTCCCAGGCTCAAGCAATTCTCTTGCTTTAGCCTGCTGAGTAGCTGGGACCACAGATGTGTGTCACCACACCCTGACACCTTGATACATTTTTTTTATTTTTGAGACAAGGTCTTGCTCTGTCCCCCATGGCTCACAGCAGCATCAACCTCCTAGACTCAAGCAATCCTTTCACCTCACCCTCCCAAGTAGCGGGGACTACTGATGTGCACTGTCACGCCTGGCGAATTTTTTTTGGGCCAGTGGGACAGAGAGCAAACACCTTCACAGATCTACCTGCTAAATTTTTAACACAGGCTCTCGCTATGTCGCCCAAGCTAGTCTCAAACTTCTGGCCTCAAGCAATCCTCCCATCTCAGTCTCCCAAGGGGCTGAAATTACAGGTGTGAGCCACCGTACCCACCTAATCAACTTCTACTTTTGGAATACATTTAGATTTATAGGAAAGTTACAAAGATAATACAGAGAGCTCCTGCATACCCCCTCATCCTGCCTTCCCTGTTATTACAGCTTACATAACCACGGTACGCTTGTCACAACTAAGAAATCAACATCCATGCATTCATTACTATTAACTAAACTCCAGACTTTATTCAAATTCCCCAGTTTTCCCACTTGAGTCCTTTTTCTGGTCCAGAATCTAATCCAGGATCCCACGTTGCATTGAGTCATCACATGTACTTAGACTCCTCTGGTCTATGACTGTTTCTCTGTCTTGTTTTTTGTGACCTTGACAGTTTTGAGGATTATTGTCCAGGGAGTTTTGGAGAATGCCCCACTGGCATTTTTAAGAGATGGGGTCTCATTCACTATGTTGCCCAGGCTGGACTCAAACTCCTGGCCTCAAATGATCCTCCCGCCTAAGCCTTCCCAAATAGTGGGATTACAGATGAGAGCCATCATGCCCAGCCATCACTGGCTTTTATTTATTTGTTTATCTATTTTTGAGAAAGAGTCTCGCTCTATTGCCCAGGCTGGAGTGCAGTGGCGCCATCTTGGCTCACTGCAACCTCTTCCTTCTGGGTTCAAGCGATTCTCCTGCCTTAGCTTCCCCAAGTAGCTGGGACTACAGGTGCGTACCACCATGCCTGGTTAATTTTTGTATTTTTAGTGAACATGGGGTTTCACCATGTTGGACAGGCTGGTCTCGAACTCCTGACCTCAAGTGATCCACCCATCTCAGCCTCCCAAAGTGCTGCGATTACAGATATGAGCCACTGCACCCACTCTTTTATTTTATTTTTTAGAGACAGAGTCTTGCTGTGTTGCCCAGACTGGTCTTGAACTCCTGAGCTCAAGTGATCCTCATGCCTCAGACTCCCAAAGTGATGGGATTACACGCATGAGCTACTGCACCCATCCCCTACTGGCTTTTGAGGGCAGGAACTGGGGCCTCACTTCCCTGGCCGTTTCCCCAGGCTGTAGTCCAATGCAGTACCTGCTTCAGACACTTCCTAAATGA
>CAUYLG010070410.1:0-24197 GCA_963573385.1 Cacajao melanocephalus
AGTTTGAGACCAGTCTGGGCAATATAGCAAGATCCCATCTCTCCAAAACAACAACAGCAACAACAACAATCAGCTGGATGTGGTGGCATGTGCCTGCAGTTGCCGCTACTCAGGAGGCTGGCGCATGAGGATTGCTGGAGCCCAGGAGATCAGCGCGCAGTGAGCTCAGATTTCACACTGCACTCCAGCCTGGGTGACAGAGCAAGATCTTGACTAGAGGCAAACAAACCAACAATACAAAGAACTCCGGGGTTTCCAGGGTCTGCATATATGAAGGGCCAACTATGGGACTTGAATACCTGTGAATTCGGTTATAGGTAGGGGTCCTAGAACCATCCCCGGCATGTACTGAGGGAGAACTATATAGTCTTTCAGATGGTAATAGGTGCTGTGAAGAAGAAAAGCAGGGAGTGGGGCCTGGAGGGTTGTTATTTTTAAAGGGCTCAAAGGAAGGTGACATTTGAGCAGAGATCTGAAGGAGGTGAGGGACTGAGCCATGCAGAGAGCTGGGGGCTTGCTGGGGAAAGCAAGCACCAGGCCGACTGAGCAGCCAGCGCAAAGGCCTGGAGGCTGGAGTGTGTTTGGCATATATGCGAGGAGCATCCAGGAGACCAGTGTTACTGGGTTAGTGACTGAGCAGGAGATGGCAGGAGAAGAGGCTGCAGTTGAGCTGCAGATGTGGGACTTAGAGCTGTTGTGTGCAGAGAGAGCTGGGGAGCCATTGAAGGGTTTAGAGAGCAGGAGTGAGCATCATCTACTTTTGTTTAAAAGGAACACTCTGGCCCTTTTGTGAAGAACATTCTCCAGGAGGGCAAAGGTGCCACGGGAGACCAGGGAGGAAGCCACTGCAACCATCTGCCTGAGAGTTGGTGACGGCTGGGAGCCGAGTGGAAGTGGTGGCGGAGGGGAGGAGTGGTCAGATTCTGGGTTTATTTTGAAGGCAGAGCTGACTGCGTTTGCTGATGGATTGAATATGGGTTGAGAGAAAGGGAAATAGAAGTCAACGATGGCTCTAAGGTGTTTTGCTAGAGCAGCAGGAACGACAGAGCTGTCATTTCCTGGAAGGAGCAGACTGTGGTGGGAGCTGGTTTGACGCAGGTGTCATAGATCAGGAATTCTGTGTTGGAAATGTTGACTTTGAGATACCTGTTAGACATTCAAGTGGTGATATCCATCAGTAGTGGGATACATGAGTGTGGAGTTCAGGGAAGAGGTTCAGGCTGCAGATGTAAATTTGAAAGTCGTCAGTGTGGAGACGGTATAGATGGTATCTAAAGCCCTGAGGTTGGGTGAGATCATTTACACTAGTGGTTCTCAACTAGGGGTAATTTTGTCTCCCAGGAGACATTTGGCAGTGACTGAGGACACGCTGGTTGTCAAAACTGGGTGGCAGCAATGAGGTGTTACTGGCATCTAAGGGGATAGAGGCCAGGGAAACTGCTAATGCATGGACAGCCCTCGACAACAAAGAATAATCTAGTCTAAAGTGTTCGTAGTGCTGAGGTTGAGAATCCCCAGTTTTGTCCTTAGATTTTTAGGGAATGAATGCAGATAGAAGAAAGAGGAGTTATAAAGCCTGAACCTTGGGGCCTCCACTGTTTTGGGTTAAATGCAGATGATTGCATGAAAATGCAATAAGTGCACATGAAGTATAGTGCTTCAGACAGTAATGCGTGAAGTATAGTTAACAGGTGAAGTATAGTAACACACAGTAAGCACCCAGGACACAATGGTGTTTTTAACCTTTCAAAAGCAGTTCTAGTTTGCCACTTAGGATAAAAGGAATGCTGAAATCCAAAGAAGGGAAGAGACTTGACTGTGATTAGACAATGGGTCAGGAACCCAGGTTTCATGATAACGGCTGTTGATTATTCCCATTTTACAGAGGAATAAACTTAGATTTAGAGATTGAGCCACTTGTCCAAATCGACACAATGAGTCCATGGCAGAGCTAGAATCAAAATTTGAATCTCTTGATTTCTAATCCAGTGTTTTATTTTAGTTTTTTTTTTTTTTATTTTGGTTTTAGAGACAGGGTCTCACCCTGTCAACTGGGCAGGAGTGCAGTGGCATGATCATAGCTCACTGCATGCAGCCTTGAACTCCTGGGCTCAAGTGATGCTTCTGCCTCAGCCTCCTAAGAAGCTCGGGCTACAGGCCTGTACTACCATGCCCAGCTAATTAAAACATATATATATTTTTTGGTAGAGACAGGGTCTCACTATGTTGCCCAGGCTGATCTTAAACTCGTGGCTTCAAGGGATCCTCCTGTTTCAGCCTCCCAAAGTGCTGGGATTACAGACGTCAGCCACTGCGTCCAGCCTAATCCAGTGATTTTAACAACAGCAGCAGTAGCAGCTGCCACAGCTGCCGCCATCATGGGCTGAATGCCCATTTTGTGCTGGACACTGCGAAACACTTTTCATAGGCTGGCCAGGATGGAAGCTGGGGCAGGGTCCTGGCAGACAGGGTGCAAACTCCTCCCCCTGCCTCTCTGAATTACACGCTTCTCTTTGTTGACATCATGGCCCCTCCCTGCTTAGGCGCGTTGGCTGGCAGTTGCTTTGCGTTGGCTGGCAGTTGTTTTGCTGTTGGCCAGCTGTGTTGTCATCTCCTCCATCCCATGAAACTCCCCTGGTGCTATATTATTTACTGTAAAAGCAATAATATAGCATCAGGAGAAGGCGTTTTTAAAAATAAGCACTCTGAAGCTCATCATCCTCGCCCAACAGCTGTTTTAATTTTTCTGACTTCTTCACATCTCTACCCATATGCCTGCAGCAGACATTTTTACACTCTTGTCATTGGGATGTAGAAAGCATTCCGTATGCTGCTTCATTTGCTTGGTGTGGTTACATGTGTTATGTCGTTCATAATTATGTTTATTGACTGTAGAAGTCCATTGAATGTGCCCATTTGGCTGGACTGTTTGTTTCCAGACCTCTATAATGATAAATAATACTACATTGAGAAACCTAGCGCTTATAGTTCTTCCCTAGTCCCCTGACCCCGGGTTTTTTCTTTAGGATAAAGAGTTAGAAGTGGCTGAAGAAAGGGCTTTGAAATATATTGCTTTAGAAAACGGTTGTGCTAATTTACACTGCTATCGGCATCTCATGTTAATACACACGTTTATTAATTAGGCTGGTAATGACTGTAGGCTGGGCAATTTGACTCATATTGTCTAACTGTCATGCTTGCTCTTCAAAGTAGACGTTATAATCTCCATTTTTTTGTTCTTGTTTTGACAGAGTGTTACTCTGTCACCCAGGCTGGAGTACAGTGGCACGATCTTGGCTCACCGCTTCCTCTGCCTCCCGGGCTTAAGCTATCCGCCACCTCAGCCTCTTGATTAGCTGGGATTACAGGTGCGCACTTCCATGCCTGGCTAATTTTTATATTTTTGTAGAGATGAGGTCTCACTACTATGTTGCACATGCTGGTCTTGAACTCCTGAGCTCAAGGGATTTTTCTGCCTCAGCCTCCCAAAGTGCTGAGATTACACACCTGGCCATATCTCCATTTTTTTAGTGGAGGAATCTGACATCAGCATTCAAAGGGGGTTCAGTAACTTGCCTGAAGCCACAGAACTGTAGCCAGTTGTGGTGTAATCCCAGAACTTTGGGAGGCCAAGGCAGGTGGATCACTTGAGCTCAGGAGTTTGAGACCAGTCTGGGCAACATGGTGAAACCCTGTCTCTACAAAAAATGCAAAAAAATTAGCCAGGCATGGTGACACTTGCTTGTAGTCCCAGCTACTCAGGAGGCTGAGGTGGGAGGATCGTTCGAGCCTGGGAAGTCAAGGCTGCAGTGAGCCCATAGTAGCGCCACTGCACTCCAGCCTGAGTGACAGTGAGACTCTGTCTCAAAGAAAACAAAAACAAAGAAAAAAAGAACTAATGAGTGGTGGAGATAGGATGTAAACTTGGGTGTACCAGGTCCCAGTCCAGAGCTCCTCCCATGAGAAAAAGTTGAACATTTCAGGGTTCTGGCATCTTGTTTAGCCTTATTAAAATCTACACATGGTGGCTTAACTCAACGGCTGTTAAATGTTATGCTTGTTGTTTTAATGTGCATTTTGACCTCTGATTTCTGAGTGACCTGTAGCCCTGTGGAATTTAGAGGGATGGGGCTTTGAGGTCCCCAACTTCTGTTTTGCCCGGGTGTGTTGACCGTTGAAGAGAGTGTGTCTGGGTGCCAGATGGTTTTGGAAACATGGAGAAACTCATGGATTCACACCCCTCAATCAACATATCAGTCAGTAGCAACAAACTATTTGAGCTCTCTGAATCTGTCCAGATATGATCAGCGTTGGCAGGAAGAAAAAAGAGAAGTGGGACCTTCTTTTCAGAGAGCCCTCAATCTACCTGGGGAGGTGGGAGGTGGCACAGTTGTCAAAGAATGAGATGCCTAAGTCTGAAGTTGGGAGTTTCATCCTCCAAAGTTGCTATCTTGGGCCCTGTAAGGTGATTTTAAGAAGCTTGAGTAGGTTGCCAGTATGTAAAAATCTGGAGATTTCACATAAAAGTTGGAATTTCTGGCTCCTCTTGAAAAATGGGAGGATCTAGCAACCGTGAACCTGTAGTCCTGCATGGCAGCAATTGTCTAGAGGTGAGTCTAGGGTCTCTTTTGGTTGGGACACCTACTTTGGGACACCTACTGTGCTGTTTGCCACGGCCTTTACCCAGCATAAGTCCCCCGTGTACCTGGAACTTCTCCTGCCCTTCTGTAAATGCTGCCTGAGGGCTAGGAAGCAGCATGCTTCTGCCAAGCCCGAGGCTGGAATGGAATGCAGGGCTGCATTCCAGGGGGTGGGGACGGTGTGAGCAGAGCTGCAGGGAAACCACTCCCAGTAGTGCAAATAAAGCAGTAGTACCTCGGCTCTTGTAGACTCCCGGGACAGTGCATGCAGGGCAGCCAGGACCACAGCCACAGAGTCGGAGAAGAACGCGAGGACCCCTGGGAAACATGGCGAGTGAGCACACCCCAGATCTGCTCCTTCTGGCACAAATATAGAAGAATGATGGCTTAAAACAAAACTATATTTAAAAAAATTAGGAAAATCTCTATGGGCCAGGAATGGGAGGGAAAACCTAAGTGTGGTGAATGGGCTTGCAGCCCACAGTACCCAGAATGCAGAGAGCAGAGGCAGCCAGCCCCTCAGTGTCTATATGGGATGGGATTTGGGTGGGCCTTGCTTGCGGGGAGAAGGAAGCCAGTCAGGAGGCGGGCTTTGTTCCTAGTGAGTACTGAAATCTCTTTGATGGCACCATATATAACTGGAGACATTCTGCTTATGTGTGGTCCAGGGAAGAAAGGAAACCTTCTGGGTGGAAACAGAAACTTGTATTGTGCTGTGCTTGGGGCCAGTGTTGAAAACTGTGTTACCGGTGTACTCCCAAGGTAGGAGCAGGCTGGGCTAACGCTTCCCTTTGTATCTGCTTCATAAGAGGAATTCTGAACAAATTAATCACAGAAAAAATGCTATTAGGGGCTGGGCACAGTGGCTCAAGCCTGTAATCCCAGTACTTTGAGAGGCAGAGGCAGGAGGATTAGTTAAGCCCAGGAGTTTGAGACGAGCCTGGACAACATAGCAAGACCCCATCTCTATAAAAAATACAAAAATTAGCTGGGCACAGTGGCATGTGTCTGTAGTGCCAGCTACTTGGGGGACTGAGGCAGGAGGATCACTTCAGCCGGGGAGATCAAGGCTGCAGTGCACCGTGATCCTGCCACTGCACTCCAGCTTGGGTGACAGAGCAAGAAGACTCTGTCTCAAAAAAAAAAAAACAAAACAGTGCTCCTAGGGGTTGTACTTAATCTTCTTAAGAGGTTGTATAGTGGTGCTTTGTCACCTGTTCATTAAGGGATGCTGAGGTCCCTCTAGCTGGGGACACTTTCTCACAGAGCTTGAGAGTAATGAAACTATACTTCACTGAATCAGGGTGGAAGAGAGAAAAGGATCATTTGAAGCAGTCTTGGTATCTTCCCTCATTTTACTGATCCAGAAATTAAGAACCAGAGTTTTGCCCAAGATCACACTGCTGGTCAGTGCAGATGCAGGACTGAGGGCTGAGTCCTGAGTTCCATTTTGGCTTTGCCTCCTCCCCACCCCTCCCCTCCCCTCCCCTTCTCTTTCTTCTTTTTTTTTTGAGACAGGGTCTCACTGTGTCACCCAGGCTGGAGTGCAGTGGCGCCATCATGGCTCACTGCAGTCTCACCTTCCCAGGCTGAAGCAATACTCCTGCCTCAGCCTCCCGAGTAGCTGGGACCACAGGCATGTACCACCATGCCCTGCTAATTTTTGTATTTTTAGTGGCGATGGGGTTTCTCCATGTTGGCCAGGCTGGTCTCAAACTCCTGACCTCAGGTAATTTGCCTGCCTCGGCTTCCCAAAGTGCTGGGATTACTGGCGTGAGATACTGTGCCTGGCCAACTTTTTATTCTTTGCAGAGATGGAGTCTTGTTGTGTTGCCCAGGCTGGTCTCAAACTCCTGGGCTCCAGCGATCCTCTTGCCTTGGCCTCCCAAAGTGTTGGGATTACAGGCATGAGCCACTGTGCCTGGCCCAGTTTCTTTATTTATAAAATGAAGATAATATTCTGGTCCATAGAGTCATCAAGAAGCCATAAAACATAACACCTCCCTTCTGTTGTGGGGTAGCTGTCTCTTTCCTGAGGCATCAGTGAATTCCTATTCAGGAGGTAGGTAGTGGGGGTTAAGAGCATGGATTTCAGAGCCAGCCTGTCCAGGTTTGGATCCCAGCTTCACCACTTACCATCTCTGTGACTGTGGGCAAGTTACTGAATTTCCCTGTGCCATTGTTTCCATATCTGTGTAGTAGGGCTAATAATAGCACTTGTCTTACTAGATTATAAGGATTAAATGAGAGAAAGCATTTTAAAGACTCTAGAACAATGCCTGGCATATCCAAACCCCCCAATACATGTTAACTGCCTTTATTATCATCATAATATAATAGATTGTGTTTCCCTTTTTGCTTTGACAGTCAGGGAACCTACCACTGAATTTGAACCTTATCTTTAGACCTCCACATAGGACCTAATGGCATGTATTTCTGTTTCTGTTTCCCTGTCATTCTCTGACTTTATTTAACTATTTGTCTCTCATTTCCCTCATTACCCTGATTTCTGTATGTTAGTATATTATAGGTATTGCTATATGTTGTTTCAGGACAAGTTTGGAATTAATACCTTAAGAAAAATACAGCAACAGTTTGATTCAGACTGGCTTGTTGGAGTCCAGGGTGATCTTGAATTAGGAGGGAACTGTGCTATTAAAAATAAATATTGGCCAGGTGCGGTGGCTCATGCCTGTAATCCTAGCACTTTGGGAGGCTGAGGCGGGCAGATCACTTGAGGTGAGGCGTTCAAGACCAGCCTGCCCAATATGGTGAAACCCTGTCTCTACTAAAAATACAAAAATTATCTGGGCATGGTGGTGTACACCTGTAATCCCAGCTACTTGGGAGGCTGAGGCGGAAGGATTGCTTGAACCTGGGAGGCGGAGGTTGCAGTGAGCTCAGATCATGCTGTTGCTCTCCAGCTTAGGTGACACAGTGAGCCTCTGTCTCAACAAAACAAAACAAAAACCAAGTAGCTAATATTTTTGAGGGCTTATTGTATATTAGCCATTGTCATGCATCCTTTGTGTGTATTTCCTTAAACCTTACAATGATCCTATGAGGCCAGGCCTGTTATCTTTCCATTTCCTAGTTGAGGAATCTAAGGATAGGGGGGGTGAAGTGATTCAGCAAGTGGTTTCCAGCTGCAAGTGTCAGAGTCAGGATTCAAATGTAGCCTGTCTGACTCCTAAGCACACACTTTTACTCCCTGTTTGATGTTCTAGGGTCCACTGAGCTTTTGGGGGCAATGGAGGGATGATTTCAGGCAACTGACTGATACTTTCTCTCCCTGTTCTTCTTCCTCTCCTCTTCCCATTTCTTCTACCCTCTTCTCTCTGCTTCCTGGGTTCTCCAGAGCCCATGAGGGCCCCCAAAGGCCTGGCTTTTGCTGATATCCAGGCCCGCCAGCTGACCCTGCAGTGGGAACCACTGGGTTACAATGTGACGCGTTGCCACACCTATACCGTGTCGCTGTGCTATCACTACACCCCAGGCAGCAGCCACAACCAGACCATCCGGGAGTGTGTGAAGACGGAGCAAGGTGTCAGCCGCTATACCATCAGGAACCTGCTGCCCTATCGGAACGTTCATGTGCGGCTCGTCCTCACTAACCCTGAGGGGCGCAAAGAGGGCAAGGAGGTCACCTTCCAGACAGATGAGGATGGTAAGAGTCTCAGCCCCGAGGCTGGGCGCGGTGGCTCATGCCTGTAATCCCAGTACTTTGGGAGGCCGAGGTGGGCAGATCACGAGGTCAGGATATCGAGACCATCCTGGCTGACATGGTGAAACCCCATCTCTACTAAAAATACAAAAAATTAGCCAGGCATGGTGGCACATGCCTGTAGTCCCAGCTACTTGGGAGGCTGAGGCAGGAGAATCGCTTGAACCTGGGAGGTGGAGGTTGCAGTGAGCCGAGATTGCACCCCTGCATTCCAGCCTGGATGACAGAGCAAGACTCTGTTTCAAAAAAAAAAAAAATGAGTTTCAGCCTCACCCAGGGCCCTGTGTGACTCCCACAGACACGCCATGTCTGAGACTGAAATTTGCTGAGAGAATTTTTTTGTTTAGGATGAAACCAGCTGTATAACAACAAAGTAATGATAGCTCCTATTTGTTCTTTGGAAGACTTTGGGTTAGATTGGTCTAATTTCTTTTCTTAAGTGTTTGAAAGAATTCAGCAGTGAAGCCATTTGGGCATAGAGTTTTCTTTCTGGCAAGGTTATTAATAAATTTTAATTTTTAAAATAGGTATTAGGATATTCAGATTTTTTATGCTTATATTGGTTTAGATGGACTGCATTTTTTCTTTCTTTTTTTTTTTTTGAGACAGAGTCTTGCTCTGTTGCCCAGGCTGGAGTGCAGTGGCATGATCTTGGCTCACTGCAACCTCCACCTCCCAGGTCCAAGCAATTCCCTGCCTCAGCTTCTTGAGTAGCTGAGATTACAGGCATGTGCCACCATGCCCGGCTAATTTTTTGTATTTTTAGTAGAGATGGGGTTTCACCATCTTGGCCAGGCTGGTCTTGAACTCCTGACTTAATGATCCATCCTCCTTGGCCTCCCAAGGTGCTGGGATTACAGGCATGAGTCACTGTGCCTGGCCTGGACTGCATTTTTTAAGGAATTTGATAATTACACCGAAATTGTCAAATTTATCTAGATAAAGTTGTTTATACTATTTATTTATTTAGAGACAGGGTCTCGCTCTGTTGCCCAGGCTGGAGTACAGTGGCGCCATCTCAGCTCACTGCAACCTCCTCCTCCCAGGCTCAAGCGATCCTTCTACCTCAGCCTCCTGAGTAGCTGGGACTACAGGCATGCACCACTACACTCAGCTAGTTTATTTATTTTTGAGACAGGGACTTGCTCTGTTGCCCTGGGAGGTGGAGGTTGCAAACTGGGAGATGGAGTTGCAGGTGGAGTACAGTGTCACAATCATGGCTCACTGCAGCCTTGACCTCCCAGGTCAGGTGATCCCCCCACCTCAGCTTCCCAAGTATTTGGGACTACAGACGTGCACTACCATGCCTGGCTAATTTTTGTGTATTTTTTATAGAGATGGGGTTTTGCTATGTTGCCCAGTCTGATTTCTAACTCCTGGGCTCAAGTGATCCACCCACCTTGGTGTCCCAAAGTGCTGGAATTACAGGCATGAGCCACCTCACCTGGCCAATATTCTTTTATTATGTTTATTTAATGTCTGTAGGATCTATATGATGTCCCTAGAATCATCCTTTTTTATTTCTGATATTGGTAATTTGCATTTTCTTTTTTCTTTTTCACTCTTGTGAGGAGTGTATGAATTATATTAACCTTTCCAAAGAACCAACTGTTGGCTTACTTGATTTTCTTTATTTTCTATTTTTTATTTCCTTTGTTATATTTTCTTTAGAGTTGATTTGCTGTTCTGTTTGCCTTTTGAGATGGAAATTTCTTAGATCATTAATACTGAGCCCTTCTTCATTTCTAATATATGCATTTAAAGCTATACATTTTCCTCTAAGTCCTGCTTTAGCTGCATCCCACAAGTTTTGATATTTCCTATCTTCATTATCATTCAGTTCAAAATATTTTCTCATTTTTATTATAATTTCTTCTTTGACTTAAGAGTTATTTAGAATTATGTTGCTCAGTTTCTAAGCAATTGGGACTTTTTGTTTGTTTTTGAGACACAGGTTCACTCTGTTGCCCAGGCTGGAGTGCAGTGGCACAATCTTGGCTCACTGCAAACTACCCTTTCTGGGTTCAAATGATTCTTGTGCCTCAGCCTCCTGAGTAGCTAGAATTACAGATGCCCGCCACCATACCTGTCTAATTTTTGTATTTTTACAAAATACAAAACCCTGGTGAGACAGGGTTTTGCCATGTTGGCCAGGCTGGTCTTGAACTCCTGACCTCAGGTGATCAGCCCACCTTGGCCTTCTAAAGTGCCGGGATTACAGGCATGAGCCACTGCATCTGGCCAGCAATTGGGACTTTTCTAATTATCTTTTTATTATTGAGTTCTAGGTTAATTCCAATGTGGTCAGAGTATATACTCTAAATTTAATCTTTTGAAATTTGATCCTTACTTTATGGCCTGACATATGGTTAAATTTTGGTAAACGTTCCATGTGTTCATGAAAAAAACATGTATTCTGTTGCTGTTGAATGCAGTGTTCTACATATGTCAAACTAATACTTTTTAAGCCCTTAGTACATGTCAAACACCATTCTGAATGGTTTTAATACCCATGACAACCCTATGTGGTAGGTTACTATTTCTATTCCCATTTTACAGATGAGGTCACATAGCCAGTAGAGAGGTAACAGAGCTGGCTTTCTCACCTGCCCATCTGGCTTCACAGTTGTTGTTGTTCTTCTTTTTTTTTTTTTTGAGATGGAGTCTCGCTGTGTTGCCCAGGCTGGAGTGCAGTGGTATAATCTCAGCTCTCTGCAACCTCTGCCTCCCCAGTTCCAGCGATTCTCCCACCTCAGCCTCCCAAGTAGTTGGGATTACAGGCACCCACCACTATGCCCAGCTTAGCTTTTGTATTTTTGGTAGAGATGGGGTTTCACAATGTTGGCCAGGCTGGTCTTGAACTCCTGTCCTCCCAACATTCTGGGATTACAGGCGTGAGCCACTGTGCCCGGCCAGTTGTCATTCTTTTTCATTCTTTTTTTTTTTTTGAGACAGAGTCTTGCTCTGTCATCAGGCTGGAGTGCAGTGGCACCATCTCGGCTCACTGTAACCTTGGTTTCCTCAGTTCAAGAGATTCTTGTGCCTCAGCCTTGCGAGTAGCTGGGATTACAGGCATGTGCCACCACACCCAGTTAATTTTTTTTGTATTTTTAGTAGAGACAGGGTTTTACCATGTTGGCCAGGATAGTCTCGATCTCCTGACCTCGTGATTCGCCTGCCTCAGCCTCCCAAAGTGCTGGGATTACAGGCATGAGCCACTATACCTGGCCAGTTGTCATTCTTAAGAGCTACACTCAAATGCTAGCATAGGTCCAAAGCCTTCCCCTGGATTCCTACAGATCCTAGGTACCCCTGAGCTCCTTGGTTTATAGCTTTGTCTTACTGCCACATGTACACCGTTTTCTGTTCTGCACAGCATTGGCCTAGATACAAAATTCAGCTCCTTCCGTAGTTCCTGCTTGTCTCTGCCTTAGGACTTCAGCTTCCCCATAGTGGTTTATCAAGGTGTTTTCCCAAACAAAGACCTTTCTCTTCCTAAATGAAATTCCTGTGCCTGCCATTAACAGTATATATGTAAACAAGAGCAAAACAAAACAAAGCCATGCCTGAAACTGTTAATGCTAAGATGTTAACAGTATCTCTGGGTGATACAATTGTAGATGCCATTAATTTTCTTTAAGCTCATTTTGATTGTCTACATTGAACATGTCATATATGTAATTAGAAATTTTTAGACAAGAAAACATCTCCACCCGTAATCCCAATACCCCAATGCAATTGCTGTTTTCATTTCTCTGGAACATGTGCATATTTTCTGAAAACTACCCAACTGGAACAAAATTGGAGCCCTCAAACATATTTCTCTCCTGAATACAGTCCACACAGTAATGAAAATGCCAGCTATCCTTTTAGAGTACTTAGTAATAGGATGAGCCATATACAGTTGCTGATGCTTGCCTTGGGGCTTTATGTACATCACACCATTTGTCTGGCTTGAGAGGGGTTATTTCATCCCCACTTACAGATGAGTTAAGTAAGGTGCAGAGAGGCTAAGTAGTCCATGGGAACCAGGTGGGAAGTGGCAAGGCTGGAATTTGAACCCAGGTGTCTGGCACCAAAGCCCACTTTCTCCTGTCCCCTGCCGCCTTTCCCTCGCAGTGCCCGGTGGGATTGCAGCTGAGTCCCTGACATTTACTCCACTGGAGGACATGATCTTCCTCAAGTGGGAGGAGCCCCAGGAGCCCAATGGTCTCATCACTCAGTATGAGGTGGGTTTGGGACCCTATTACAGTGGGGAACCCTGGTGGAAGGTGAGAGGTGACCCACTTTCTCTCTGCTGCTACAGTAGGAGGTGCATGGGGAGGACAGATGTGATTGTCATCGTTCCTTCAATTATGGCCAGCGTCTGTGTCCTGTGAATTCTAGAGCAGGGCCCTGAAGGCAGGAGGGAGAGGCAAAGATGACTAGAAGCCTGGCTTGATGGGATCCACAGTCTCCTTTGTTTAGCCCCATCCCTCACTTCCCTGGAACATGGTGGGTGGAGGCTCTGGTCAGGGATGCTCTGCCCATACTGTGCCCACCTGCCTGCCAATCCTGCCCCCAGATCAGCTACCAGAGCATTGAGTCATCAGACCCGGCGGTGAATGTCCCGGGCCCACGGCGTACCATCTCCAAGCTCCGCAACGAGACCTACCATGTCTTCTCCAACCTGCACCCAGGCACCACCTACCTGTTCTCCGTGCGGGCCCGCACGGGCAAAGGCTTCGGCCAGGCAGCACTCACTGAGATAACCACCAACATCTCTGGTGAGCCCCACCTGACCTGGCCCAGCCCCTTTGGAGGTGGCCCAGAATCCCAGGGTTCCATGGGCGGGGGGAGGTGGGGGGCATCCTGAGGGTGGTTACAGAGGGCCCCTGCTGAGATAAATATGCCATTTAGGAGTGAAAGTCAGGGCTCCCGGGGGGATGAAGTCACAGGAGTCAGGAGACTGCGGTCAGTGGAATCAGAAGGCTGAGGTTGGGGCTGGTGCCTGAGGTCGGGGGCCAGGGGAGCTCAGGTCATGTCAGCAGGAACAAGGAGGCTAAGGCTGAAGCAGGGGAGATCTGAGGACCGCGGTCAAGGAGGCTGGAGGCCTGGCCTTCCTGGTCCAGTGGCCAAGCTCCATGCTTATGACCCTGTCCCCTTCCCCAGCTCCCAGCTTTGATTATGCCGACATGCCGTCGCCCCTGGGCGAGTCTGAGAACACCATCACCGTGCTGCTGAGGCCGGCACAGGGCCGTGGTGCGCCCATCAGGTGGGAAAGCGGGACGGAGGGGTGGGAAGCCAGGGCCGTAGGGAAGAGGCCCCTCTTCTGACCAGAGCCCCAGCCCAGGCCAGCTCACCCTTGTCCTCCCTCAGTCTCCCACACAGGGCTTGGGGTGTCTGGAGGAGGATGTTCTGTGATGCTGGGCAGGTGAGACGCCTGCAGTCCTTCCCCTTTGAGGCCATGGGTCTCAGATGGTGACTGTCACAAGGACCCTGGATAGGTCCAGCTTGGAGAGGGGACTATCCAGGCCTGTCCAGGGGGCCTTTCCTCAGACACCTTGGAGAAGTGAAACTCTGGGGGCCTTATATCACCCCAGCCTTTTCCTAGAAGCACAGAGATGGGCTTTCTAGAAGGCTGGGGCAGCCAGCCAGACAGGGCCGTCTCTCTGGAATGGCTAGGGGCTTGGCTTCTCCACCTCCTCTCCCCAGAGGAAGCTGGGCCTGCTGGGGCCATGGTGGCTGCCTCTGCTGGGGAGAGGGTGCTGGAGACAAGACTGTGTGTGTGTGTGTGTGTGTGTACATGGTATGTGAACCTGGGTGTGTCTTTGTGAGAAAGACATGGGATATGTGGTGTGTGTGTGTGAGAGGTGTGTGTGGGAGACATAAGTGTGCATGTGTGTGAGTGTGATGGTGTTTGTGCAAGTGTGTGCACGTACTGTTAGCCAGACCCCATGCTAGGGGCATTATCTGTATGAAGCCATTTATCCTCATGGCAGCCCGTGGAATGGGTATTATTACCTTCATTTTACATATCAGGAAACTGACTTGGAGAGCCTAAATCACTTGCCCCCAAGGCCACATGGCTAGTAAGTGGTGGAGCTGGGTATTGGAACCCAGATTTGCCTGCTATGCCTGTACCTTTTCTAGAAGTCATAGAGCCTCCCTGCCCTTCTAGTCCACCCCTTCCTTCCACGAAGCTACATGCACTGGGAGAGGGTGATAGCCTTTAGGTGTGGGGTGTGAGGGTCCTAGTCAGTTTCCCAGGAAAATAGTGGGCTGCCCAGGTGACAGTGGCAGTCCCTCACCTCCTCGCCCCCCCACTGTATCCTCTCCTCTTCTGCTTTGCCCTCCCTGTATTTGTCACTGCAAATCCTGTCCTGGGCCAATTCCTAGACCCTCAGGGAAGACCCAGGAAGAAGTCATGGGGTCTGCAGGACCTTTGCCTTTTGCTGACGCCTCAAGGCCCTTGTGCTGCTGAGTCTGGGAGGGGTTGGGAACCCTTCCTTCCTTGTCCTCTTGAGGAATCCCGTGAGCAGGTCTGGCCAGGGTCCCTCAGGATGATGACTGCAAGGCTGGGTGGGGGCAGGGGGTGGGACATGGTGGGAGGGGAGCAGCAGGATGGCTGTGTGACCCTGGGCATCTCTCTTTACCTTCCTGAGCCTCCATTTCTTTATCTGCGCAATGGGGATTGTTCTAGATTAAGATGCACTTTGTTCATGGCTAATGTAAATGATTACCTCCTGGTGGGACTTAGGGCTGGGAGAGGCCTCAGCCTGGGGTAATGGAGGCTGAGAGGGGCTGGGACTGGTGTTTATAATGAGCTAGTGACAAGCAGTGGGCTGGTGTCCAACACTCTGGGATAATTCCCCACAACTTGGACGCTCAAAAGAAACATCTGGTGAGCAAGGAAAAGGCACTTCTGCTTCCCCGAGCAGAGGCTGTCAGTATGGGATGTCACACACTAAGACGTGACTGAGACTGTAACTGGAAATATTTAAATTTGTCAGGATTCACGCATTTACTCTCCACTTTGTTCTGCAGAGCATTTGGAGGAGCTCCTAGCAGAAACCTACTTGTTAAAGAGATAAAACAATCAGAAACACAGCCGGGACAGGGAGCACGAAGCAGAGTGGGCAGTCAGGACCCTGAGACAGCAGGGCTCCGATTTGCTGATCAGAGGCTGCCTCAGCATTGAGAGGGTGCTAGAGACATAGTGTTAGGTATCCTTGTTTGCTAAGTGACTGTCTCTCTCACTAGAGGTCAGTTTTAGGAAGCCCAGATGCCTAGTGTCTAGCACAGGGCTCATGATCTGAGCTCAGTCAATTCTTTCTGAATGAATCTGGCTAATCCTGTAATTTACTGAGTCCCAGAAGGGAGCTGTCAGTAGCTTTGGTTTCCCAGGTCTTGTGTCACACACACAGGAGAACTCATGGAGGAAGCAGGGTGGGGCCTTATGGCTTGGTTCTATTGCCAGGGCCCACGATCCTCTTAGCCTAGGTTAGTAACAGAAATAACCGCTGACATGCGCTGGCTGCTTGCTTTACTTGCCTGTTCTTCCCATCTACCTCCTGGAACAGCCTCGCAATCACTTCTTTTTTATGGAGGAGGAAACCGAGGCCCAGGGAGGTTAGGGGACTTGCCCAGCTAGTAACCCCCCGGGAGTGCTTGACCACAAAGCCCATGCCTTTGACTGCCAGCTGGCTCTCGCGGTCCTCTGGCTGCCTGTGATCCCCTGTACTCTCTCCTCCCTGTCCAGTGTGTACCAGGTGATTGTGGAGGAGGAGCGGCCACGAAGGCTGCGGCGGGAGCCAGGTGGACAGGACTGCTTCCCAGTGCCACTGACCTTCGAAGTGGCACTGGCCCGAGGCCTGGTGCACTACTTTGGGGCTGAACTGGCAGCCAGCAGTCTACCCGAAGCCATGCCCTTTACCGTGGGTGACAACCAGACCTACCGAGGCTTCTGGAACCCACCGCTTGAGCCTAGGAAGGCCTATCTCATCTACTTCCAGGCAGCAAGCCACCTAAAGGGGGTGAGGGATCCCCCAGGGTCATGGTGGGGGTGGTTGGGGGTGTGGGATGGCAGGCAAGGGATACCTTGCAGCAGGCCCAGCACAGACTCCAGGCCCCACCCTTCCCATGGCCCCATCTCCTAAAGCTCCTCCTCCCATAGTTCACTCCCATAGCTCTACTTCCTATAGCCCCACCTCCCATAGCCCCGCCCCTACAACACCGCCCCCACAGCTCCTCCTATAGCCCTGCCTCCTGTAGCCCCACCTCCCATAGCCCCACCTCCAATAGCCTTACCTCTCATAGAGCCACCCCCACAGCCCCACCTCCCACAGCTCCACCTCCCACAGTCCCGCCTACCATGGCCCCTCCTCCCATAGCTCCTCCTCCTATAGCCCCTCCCCGCTAGTCCCACCCCCTCCCGTAGCCAGCCCTCCTGACCCCAGGCTCATTCTCACAGAGCACTACCCGCTTCCTGAGCCTTCTTTTCCAGGCTCCTCCTTTCTATCCAGGTCCCCAGTCTAGTTTGCCCTTTCCTGAGGCTCTGCCTTCTGTCTTAGATGCTTCTCTTCCCAGACAGAGAAGCCCATCTCAGGTTCCTGCGTTCCTGCTTCGAGGCCTAGGACCCGCCTCCTCCCCGAAGCCCCGCCCTATGCTTCAGGCTCCTCCCTCCTCTGCTTGCTTGGTTTCTCACTTCCTAGCTAGGCCTCTGGCCCTAAGCCCCGCCCTGATGCTCGAGGCGCCGCCCATTTCCCCATGATGTTCGTCTCTCTCTTGCCTCCGATCTCATCCCCCTTTCCTAAGGCACTGCAGGTGCCTCCCCTCTAGGCCCCACTCTCAAGGGTCCTCCCAGGCCTTCCTTTGGGTGGAGTGTCCTTAGATGTCATCAGCACCAGACAAAGCTCTGAACAGGCTCAAGAAACGCTGCCTGAGGTTCCCACCCTGGGGAGGGAGAGGTCGGGGCTTCAGCAGTGCTGAGACCCCCATCTGTGCCTCCAGGAGACCCGGCTGAATTGCATCCGCATTGCCAGGAAAGGTAAGTCCACCGGGTTCCTGCAGCCCTTCAGCAGCAGGTTTCTCACCTGCCCAGCACTGGGGAGGTGGATCCTGAGGACCTAGGGCTGTGGGAGTAGAGGAGGGCTGTCGGGCAGGCCTGGGGCTAGGAGGGGCTTCTCTGCTGGGTTTCCATGTGCCCTACCTCAAGGGTTCCTTCTCCCAGGCTGACAGCAGGGGCCTGGAGCAGGCCTGTGGAGAGGAGCCACTATAGTTGGGCCCTAGGGGTGATGGGTACTGGGTGCTGGTTCTGGTTTATGTATCTACCCGGCTTTCCTATGGTGGAGGAGAAGGTGGGGTCAGCATGGGCTCTGTGCTGTAGGGATCGTTCCTGCTTCCAGACAGGGAATGTGGTTGGCTTCCCATCCTGAGATGCACTAACTATGGCCTAGGTACACAATTGCTAATCCTTATTACCTCCCAGGAGGGCGAGAGGGTGGGGCTGAAGGCCCAGGTGTCTGCTCTCCCCTATCCGCTGAGAGTTGGGAGGATCTGAGAAAGCGGGGAGCCAGGGAAGCTATTCCTGATAAGGGAGCCTTGTCAATGAGGACTGTGACTCATAAGTGCAGAAAGTATCAGGGATGGTGAGGAGGTAGATTTGCTCGAAAGGCAGGACACGTGTTGAGGATGTGGGGCAGTTTGTGCATGTGTGTTTGTGCAGCCCAGTTTGTTCCCTGGGCACAGATCCTTGCAGGAGGGGCTCAATGGTCCCTGTCTCTCCTCTGATCCCTTGTTCTGCTTTGTTCTCTCCCCAGCTGCCTGCAAAGAAAGCAAGCAGCCCCTGGAGGTGTCCCAGAGATCGGAGGAGATGGGGCTTATCCTGGGCATCTGTGCAGGGGGGCTTGCTGTCCTCATCCTTCTCCTGGGTGCCATCATTGTCATCATCCGCAAAGGGTGAGTGGGGCCGGTGCCCTGTCCCACCAGTGGCTTCTACCCCTTAGAGGCCTGGTGGCACAGAGGAGTAGTGGCTTAGAGCTGGTAGGGCAGCTTCCCTGCGGGTGTATGGAGGGCTGCCAGCCTGGGTATCTGCTCTGCAGATGGATCTGAGCTGGACGGAGGGCTGCCCCAGAGTATATACCTGTACCCGGAGTACAGGTCTGGCTGGTGCCAAGTGCTACTATCCAGCGAGGGGCCCGCAGTGCCTGGTGCCAAGGAGCTGTGCATGCTGGGATTGTTTCGATAGGGAGGGCATGGAGGGGACCTGGCTTTGAACCCCTACCCCTCTGCAGACCTTCAGCCAAGTGTCCGCCCTGCTCATGGGATTGTGCAGTTAACCCTGAGCAGGGAGTGGTGCTCACACCTCTTCAAACCAAGGGCCTTGATTTGTCCAAGGTTATTCCTGGGCTCCACCTTGGGCTCAGCTTGCCCTGGACCCTGTTACTGTGGATCCCTGAGGAGCCCTCCTGGGCCTGTGACTGAGAAACCCCTCCCCCTACTGCCCCTACCATCCCCCAGCTCTCAAAGGTCCAGCCTCCTGTTTGCACGAAATATGTTTCCTAGTGGGTTTGCAGAGGGCAGCACAAATCCCAGTACATTGTAGAATTCAGAACCTAGGATCTTGCAGTTTCAGACATGCAGGATTCAGGACTCTAGGAATCTTAGGCTTTAGAATTATAGAGGATCAGCGCCCCAGAACGTAAGAGCTGCTGGGTAGTTCAAGGCCATCTAGTCTAGCGGTTTTCAAGTCTTTTTAAAGAAACAGAACCTGCCTTCAAAACACCAGAAAACCCTTCCCTGGGAGCCTAGTACATGGAGCAGATGAAGGCTGAGCAGCAGTTCTGGTTGGAGGCTGGGTGGGGGCTTCTGAGACCTTTCTGCTTGCCAGCTCTGCCCCACCATGTTCCCCACCCGGCAGCCGTGGGACACTGTGGTCTAAGCACCTTAAATGAGCGATGGGGATGCTGAGGCTTAGAGGGGGCGCAGGCCTGCCCAAGGCCACCCAGAGAGCCAGAGGCAGAGCCAGCTCCACCCTTCCCCACCTGGGCTCTGGCTTCTATAGCCCCTGCTGCTGCCAGGCTGGGCACATGTGGATGAGCTGGCTGTATTTCTGGGCTGCCGGGAGCAGATAAGTAGGATCCAGGAAGATGAGAGAGCGAGCTGGTGGGGCCACCTTGCCGGAGGCCAGACACCAGCAAGAGAGAGAGTCTAGGGGTGGAGTGTGCAGCGGAGTGGAAGAGATGTAGGGGGATGGCTCAGCCAGGGCGATACGCTCTGATTTTTCCCCTCATTGTCCCTGCACAGCTTTAAGAGAGACTATTTTAAGTATCATTTAATGAGGGATTACCCTGTGCCAGGACTTCACACACATCATCCATGAGTACGTTAGTTATTGGGAACCTACTGTGTGTCAGGCACTGTTCTGGCACTCGGGATGTTAGAGAACATTTCCTTCTTGGATCTTGACTGACTTCCTTTTTTTCCGGATGAAGAAACTGTAATGAAAGCACCTCGCCCAGGCCGCTTGGCTGATGAGCGGTAGGCTTGACTTCAGCTCAGGCTCGCCTACAAATGTGAAGGCCTCACTGAGTCTGGTGCACAGGAGGTGCCTCCAAAGTGGCAAGCCCCTGACTTCTCTCCAGCAGAGGCCTGATGAGTGACTCTTAAGTAGGGCTACGGCTGGAGAGGGCTATCATGGAGGAGGCATATTTCAGTTTCAGGTGGTATTTGAGGTCCTAGAAATCGACGCTCAAGGAGAGAGGATAGGCAAAGTGCGGGGTGTCACCCACCACGGCAAAGAGAGCTCTGGGCCCAGGACAGGATAGATCAGAAATGTTGTCAGGGCCTCACTAGGAAACCTTCCATTATGTATTTGCTACCCCATAAACCCAGGCTACCCCAGATGCCTCCAGGAACCCCTTGTCCCCCATCACCCCGCACCTCCTTACTTCCCCTAGAAGCCATTCAGTGTCCCTGTGTAGCACCTACTGCATCCCCCTGGATCTGAGCCTGGTCTTCAGGGCCCTCTGTGCTCCCCAGGGCTCTTGTGATCTGCATTGTGGGTATCATGGGACACAGCGGCTCTGGCAGAGATGGAGGTGTTCAGGTCAACTTGGGGTGTTGCCGAGTAGGAGGTTGCTGAGGAGGGCAGTTGCCACTCCCCTGTGGAGCCTTATTGGAGGCAGGAGGGAGTCTTGGGGGATTATGGGAAACAGAGGCCAGCTGGGAGGAGATTTCAGATTCTCTATCCTGCCCTGCCTCTGTGGACGATCAGACTGGATGCATCTGCCGTAGGGGAATTCCAGTGCCTGGAAGGGAGGCTGGTGACCCCAGGCCAGGTCAGATCCCCTGGCTCTGCTTCCAGAAGCCCCCACACCCCACCTTTCTCCATGGCAGCACTTTATTCTCCCTGCACATTGTCATTTACTTACTTGTAGCATTTTGCTCAATGCTTGTCTTGCCTGTTGGGTTAAGAGCTTCATGAGGGCAGAGAAAGCCCTGTCTTGTTGTCTGTGTATCTCCATGGTCTAGCTCAGGGGAGTCGGGTCTCCCCACTCTGAGATGCAGGGAGACAGGGAGGAGTGAATTGTGGGCACTGCTGGGTGCAAACTTCCCGGTGCTGGGACCTCACAGCAGTCCCTGTGGGGGATTATTATTAACCTCACTATGTATGTATGTATGTATGTATATATGTATGTATGTATGTATGTATTTTTTGAGACAGAGTTTCGCTCTTATTGCCCAGGCTGGAGTGCAGTGGTGCAATCTTGGCTCATTGCAATCTCCGGCTCCTGGGATTACAGGTGCCCACTACCACACCCGGCTAATTTTTTTATTTTTAGTAGAGATGGGGTTTCATCATGTTGGCCAGGCTGGTCTCAAACTCCTGACCTCAGGTGATCCACCTACCTCGGCCTCCCAAAGTGCAGGGATTACAGGTCCATGAGCCACCATGCCCAGCCTTAATCTCACCTTTTAAAGAGAAAAATGGAAATGCAAGGAGGTGAAATTCTTTTATTTTTTACTCATTTATTGATTACTTCGTTCAACAAAATATTTATTGGGGGATTACAATGTGTGGGGCCCAGGGGGAGACAAAAAGACAAGGATTCTGTCCTCCTGTTCTTTGTAGCCAGTGGAGAGCGTGGCATGAAATTAGAAAAAACACAAACGGATGAGATAATTACAAATTGTGAAAGGAACAAGGCCGGGTGTTGGGGGCAAAGAGAATTTAGGAGACCTCATGTAGCTGGCACTTGTGAGAGAGTGGTCCGGGAAGACCCTTTTGAAGGCACGATGTGTCATCTGAGGCCAGAAGAATATCATTTTCTTTTTCTTTCTTTTTTTTTTTTTTTTTTGATACAGAGTCTCACTCTGTCACCAGGCCAGAGTGCAGTGGCACAATCTCGACTCACTGCAATCTCCACCTCCTGGGTTCAAGTGATCCCCCTGCCTCAGCCTCCCAAACAGCTGGGACTACAGGCACACACCACCACGCCTGGCTAATTTTTTGTATTTTAGTAGATGGGGTTTCACCGTGTTGGCCAGGAAGGTGTTGATCTCCTGACCTCGTGATCCGCCCATCTCAGCCTCCCAAAGTGCTGGGATTACAGGAATGAGCCACCACGCCCAGCCAGAAGAATGCCACTTCTTCAGCCGTGTCCTCCCTTGTGGGGCCTCTGCGACAGCCCCAGTGCCTTGGACCCTCACCTCTCTCTCTGGGATGGAGGAGATGTGCTCTGTGACCTGGGGCCAAGCTCCTGCCTTTGCTGGTCCATCTTCCATCTCCTCCCCTTCATCTACAGGTTTCCTGTGGAAGCCCATTCGCTGGGGTCCCTGCTGATGGAGTGATGTGGGGGACAGTGAATGGAGGACTCTAGAGAGCCTGGGTGGGGCCTTGGAAGGGAGCACAGAGGAGGTTCCAGGGCTAGGGTCCTGGGGAAGGCGTCCGGAGGCCTAGGGTCTGCTCTGGACTCTGCCACTGACACCCAGAGAGAGGCCTAGGCAGCCTATGCTCCCTGACTCAGCTTTGCTGACTGTCAAGTGGGAATCTGACCTGCTTTACACTGTGGGTTATTTGCGGTAAGGTGGGGCTCTTGACTGAAGCTGTACCCTAGGTGCTCCCAGAGGGGATGACCTGGCTACTTTAGTGGATCCCACACCCAGGGCAGGTTGGGTGAAGGCGGGCCCTAGGTGTATCCTGGGCATCCACCCCCTCCCCTCTCTGTCCCTACCCAGATGGAGGTGCAGGCAAAGGGCTGACCCCTTAGGGACAGAGGGCCCTGCAGGGAGGGAGCGTGGGGTACTGTCTGCAGGAACTAAAACAGCCCTGGGAAGCACAGTTACCCTAGAGAGTATGAGTCTGTGTGTCAAGGGATGTCTAATGTGTGTGAGTGTGTGTTTGTGAATATATGTCTGCGTAAGTGAGTCTATGTCAGTGTTGGAATACGTGTGTATGCGTGTGTTTTCACCTGTGTGTCTGCATTTGTGAGTGTGCATGAGTGCGTGTTGATGTGTGTTTCTCCGTGTATGAGTGCATGTGAGCATGTATCTATATGTGTGTCTGTTTGTGTGAGTGTGCATATGTGTATGATTATGTGTGAAAGCTCTGTGGCCCCCAGGCCCTTTCCCGCACCTCCTTCTCTCTCCTGCAGTAGGCTTGGGGAAGGTTCCAGAGGGGCCTTGGGTCCTGGTCCTTAATGTCTGAGCCTGACCAGCATTTGGGACCAGGAAGGTCTTTCTGACCTGTCCAGTCCTTGGCCAGCCCCTCCCCAGCCCGGGAAGCACTCAGGCCCCGCCCTGCTGCCTGGGCATTGCCTCAGTCCGGCCTTGGTAGATGGACCTGGGACACGATTGTGCTGTTCTCTCTTTGCACGCTGCCAGGAGAGACCACTATGCCTACTCCTACTACCCGTAAGTAGCTCCACCTGTCCTGGGAGTCCCCGGCCCTGCCTAGGGGGAGACCTCCCGCCCCCACCCTCTCCGGCTGGGCTTGGGCTCACTGCACCCGGCCTGGCCTGGTGTCAGCCCAGTCCTCCGTGACCACCTTGGCCTCTGAATTTCCCTCCCCTGCTCTGTCCCTCCCCTCTGCATCTTCCTCCTCAAGTCATGGTTGTAAGTGCTGGCCCTGCTCCTCAGAGGCAAGGGTTCAGAGCTGGCCTTGCTGAGTCACCCTGGCAAGTCCCTGAGCCTCAATGTCCCCTCCACCACCAGAGCAGCCCCTTACGTCCTTGAACTGTTCCTGGTGGTTAGAAGGATGTCCTGACCTCCACGTTCAGGACACAGGTCCCGCTATGGAGTCCATGTCCATGTGCATGTGTGTGCTTGTGTGCATGTGGGTGGGGCCTACCTCTTCTGACACCGGAAGCTCCTTCCACAGCACAGGCAACTCTCGGGCCCCCACAAATCCCTTCTCCAGCCGGGCAGCCCCAGCTCTGCAGACCCACCACTTACTTCCTGGGAGCTTCCTCTGGGCCAAGCCCTGGGCTCTCTTCTGGACACAAAGGCCTCACAACAGCTCTGAGAAATAGCTATTATCGCTCCCACTTTACTGATGAGGAAACTGAGGCTCAGGAGGGACTTGTGGGAGGTCACAGAATGTGCTGGAGCTGGGACACAACCCAGGCCCCTGCTGACTCCGCAGCCTGCCGATGCTACTCTGTCTTCTGTCTCTGTCTTCCCCTCTGCAAGCCTTCCAGAACATTCCTCCTGCACCTGTGCTGGTTTTCCCTCCCTTGAAGAACAGGCCCACGTGGTTCCGGGCCAGCCCAGGGGACGGCGAGTCTCTCACCTCCGCCTCCGTGGGCGGCTCCTTACCTTGCTGATTCCCACATGAGCTTTTCCAGCAACTC
>CAUYLG010070412.1:0-15318 GCA_963573385.1 Cacajao melanocephalus
ATTGTGTAAATTTCATAGTGTTTTATTTTGAGGTGAGAGTTTTGTTAGAGTTTATAAAAGATATTTTCCTATTCAGACCTCAGGGCTATTTTGGGACCTACAAATAAATGTGATTCCCAGCAGCTTCAATTTTTGATATTCTAAAAATCAATAATCTTTAAGTTAAATATAATGTGATATTCAGCAAAAAGAATGTTTTTCCCTTTTAACTTCTAACAAATTGTGTATCTAATGTTTAAAAAATATGGAAAAATTGTGATAATGTACAAATGTGGGAGAATTGTGGCTAAAGAATAAAAAAAATCACTTGCTAAACACACACACACACACACACACACACACACACACACACAAATTCCAAGAACCTAACTAGCCCTAAAAATAAACAATAAGCAAAAAAATTAATTAAAGAAACAATAGCCAAAAAAGTTAAAGTCATGAGATATTTGGTTCTCTGTAAAAACTAAAGATAACGGCCAGGCGCGGTGGCTCACGCCTGTAATCCCACCACTTTGGGAGGCTGAGGTGTGTGGATCACCTGAGGTCAGGAGTTTGAGACTAGCCTGACCAATATGGTGAAACTCTGTCTCTACTAAAAATACAAAAATTAGCCCGGCTTGGTGTCCAGCACCTGTAATCCCAGCTACTCAGGAGTCTGAGGCAGGAGAATCGCTTGAACCTGGGAGGCGAAGGTTGCAGTGAGCCGAGATCAGCCATTGCACTCCAGCCTGGGCAACGGAGCAAAACCATGTCATTCATTCATAAATAAATAAACAAACAAATGCCCCTTCCCCCCGGCCCCCCTCCCGCTTTCTGCCACTACAAGCCTTGATATAGATATTTGACCTTACTACACCACGAAAGTAGACCCTCGTTTGGCTCGATAACACTCCTTTCCCTTCATAAGGGGCAGGAGTAGAATTCCAACACCTGCGTTTCTTTTGCTTCGGTTGCCTTAGAGGGGGTGCATGGCAAATGTACGTACTCCTGCTCACCACCCCTCTCCTCTTTCCAGCTTCCTGCTTCCATCTTTTCTAACTATCACTTACAAGAATAACTCAGATCATATATACTCGGTCTGAAATTCGCATGATTATGGGAAAAGGGTACCAAAATCAATCTATATTTGGTAGAATTTGTGGTTGGTAAGGGATGACTGTGGCATATTTATGATTGGTAAGGGCCCTTGGGCTTATTCATAGGGTGGTAGACCTAGAAGTCATGTGTCCTCTACTGAATTTGTGGAATGCTGCAAATTACTTATGTATCCACTTGCTTCGTCCAACCTAGGAATAGAAAATACAGCTATGATATGTATATGCAATTAAACCACAAGGTCAGACACTTATGAAAACAAAAATGATGTTCAACTACTTCTGCCCCCATTTTATTTTGTTTTGTTTTGTTTTTTGAACAGAGTTTTTGCTTTTGTTACCCAGGATGGAGTGCAATGGTGTGATCTCAGTTCACTGCAGCCTCCACCTTCCAGGTTCAGGAGATTCTCCTGCCTCAGCCTCGTGAGTGGCTGGGATTACAGGCACCTGCCACCACACCCAGCTGGTTTTTCATATTTTTAGTAGAGATGGGATTTCAACATGTCAGCCAGGCTGGTCTCGAACTCCTGACCTCAGGTGATCCAACCGCCTCAGTCTTCCAAAGTGCTGGGATTACAGGTGTGAGCCACCTTGCCTGACCACTCCTGCCCCTTTTAAAGGGAAGGGAGTGTTACTGAGCTGAACTGGGGTCTGCTTGCCCGGTGTAGTAAAGTCGAATATCTATATCGAGGCTTGTAGTGGGAGAAAGGGGGGCATTTATTTGTAGGGTGCCAAGCAAGGAGAATCAAGCAGCTCATGCTTAAAATCCAAGGCTTACAGGTAAGGGTTTTTAAAGGCATGGAGGCAGGGGTTATAGGCAGTCATAAATTAATTTTTTGAGTTTTCCCTATTAATATTTATGTGAATGAGCCTGGACAACATGGTGAAACCCCACCTCTAAAAAATACAAAAATTATCCAGGTGTGATGATGCATGCCTGTAGTCCCAGCTACTCAGGAGGCTCAGGCAGGAGGATCACTCGAGCCCAGGAGGTCAAGGCTACAGTGAGCTCTAATCATGCCACTACACTCCAACCTGGGTGACAGAAGAAGACCTTATCTCAAAAAACAAAACAAAACAAAACAAAAACAAAAAAAACAAAGAAAGGAAAAATGTATGTGATTGCCTCTGCTTGGTGGTAAGCACCAGCAAGCACTAGCAGGCAAGCAGTAGCAAATCTCCAAAGCTTAGAACTCCTTGGGAAAACCTTTAAGACTGAGAAAACTGTACCTATTACCTTTTTTCCTGAGAATTAACAAAACTTAGGTTGTTTTAGCAGCACAATACCTTGTTACGGTTGCTAAACACCAGTTTTTACAGGCTGATATTTGGCCACCATGAATACGATAAGTCGGGGGAGCCCTGGCTTGAGCTCCTGGCCTTCCCGCTTGTTGGACTCTTGGGAAAACCATTTGACCTTGCCAAGCCTATGTCTTAGTCAGTCCAGGCTGCTATGACAGAATGCCATAGACTGGGTGGCTTCAACAACAAACATTTATTTCTCTGGAGGCTGAGAGGTCTGAAATCATGGTACTGGCTGGCAGATCTGGTGTCTGCTGAGATCCCACTTCCTGGTTCACAAATAGCTGTCTTCTTGCTGTGTCCTCCTGTGGTATGGAGAGACAGAGGAAACAAGCTCTCTAAAGTCTCTCCTTATAAGGGCACTAATCCCATCATGAGGGCTCCATCCTTGTGACATACTCACCTACTCATACCATCACACTGGGGAATAGGGTTTTAACACAGGAATTTGGGAGAACACAAATTCAGTCCAGAGCACCTTAGTCCTTACATTTCTAAAACAACAACAATAATGATAATCGGAACACTTATAGAGCATGTATTTACTTTATTCCAGCCGTAGGTTTTTGTTTGTTTTTTGTTTTCTTGGGGGATGGAGTCTTGCTCTGTCACCCAGGCTGGAGTGCAGTGGAGTGATCTCAGCTCACTGCAGCCTCCACCTCCCAGGCTCAAACAATCCTCCCACCACAGCCTCCCAAGTAGCTGGGACAATAGGCATGTACTGCCACACCCGGCAAATATTTTGTATTTTTAAGTGGAGAAGGGGTTTTGCCATGTTGCCCAGGCTGGTCTCAAACTCTTGCGCTCAAGCTATCTGCCTGCCTCAGCCTCCCAAAGTGCTGGGATTACAGGTCTGAGCCACCACACCCAGCCTCCAAGCGTGATTTTGTTTTTTGTTTTTCTGAGATGGAGTCTTGCTCTTTCACCCAGGCTGGAGTGCAGTGGTGTGATCTTGGCTCACTGCAATCTCCGCCTCCCAGGTTCAAGCAATTCTCCTGCCTCGGCCTCCTGAGTAGCTGGCATTACAGGCGTCCACTATGTTACTAAATTAGCCTGGCTAATTTTTTATTTTTTTATTTTTAGTAGAGATGGGGGGATTTCACATCTTGGCCAGGCTGGTCTTGAACTCCTGACTTTGTAATCCACCCACCTCAGCCTCCCAAAGTGCTGGGATTACAAGCACCCACCTCAGCCTCCCAAAGTGCTGGGATTACAAGCTTGAGCCACCGCACCCAGCCCAGGCATAGTAAAGCCTTCACAATCTCATTTAATCTTCATCACATCCCTATGAAGTATGTACTACAGTGATCTCTATTTTGCAGGTGAAGATACTGAGGTATAGAAAGTTGAAGTAGACTGGATGAGGTGGCTCACACCTATAATCCCCACATTTTGGGAGGCTAAGGTGGAAGGATCTCTTGAGCCCAGGAGTTTGAGACCAGCCTGGCCAACATGGGGAAACCCCATCTCTATTTATTTAAAAAAAAAAAAAAAAAAAAAAGTGGGCTGAGTGTGGTGCCTCACGCCTGTAATCCCAGCACTTTGGGAGGCCAAGGCAGATGGATCACCTGATGCCAGCAGTTCAAGATTAGCCTGGCTAACATGGCAAAATCCTGTCTCTACTAAAAATACGAAAATTAGCTGGGCACAGTGATGTGCTCCTATAATCCCAGCACTCAGGAGGCTGGCAGGAGAATTACCTGAACCCAGGCGGTGGAGATTGCAGTGACCCGAGATCGCACCACCACACTCCAGCCCGGATGACAGAGTGAGACTTTGGCTCAAAAAAAAAAAAAAAAAAGAAAAAAATGTAGGCCAGGCACAGTGGCTCATGCCTGTAATCTCAGCACTTTGGGAGGCTGAGGTGGGTGGATAACCTGAGATTGGGAGCCAAGATCACACCACTGCACTCCAGCCTGGGTGACAGAGCAAGACTCGTCTCAAAAAAAAAAAAAGTTGAAGTAATTTGCCCAAGAACACATAGCTAATAAATGGTAACTCAGAAGTCAAACCTAAGCTTTCTGATTCCAGGAAATAGACACCCTACCTAGCTGATCACATGTGGTAAGGATCAAATGAGGTCAAATACATGAAAATATTTTGTAAACAATAAAACCCCATACATGCATATAAAATATGTAGTCTGCATGCAATAACTGGAATCACTTACTAGTAATTACCAGTAATATTACTTCCCCAACCACCAAACAAGCAAACTTCTGTTAGTACTGTCCCTGGAAGCCACCCCAGAGCACTAAGATGAATTTACAGAGAAAGATGCAGTATCCTAGCAAAAGAACATTCTTCTTTGAATATCTAGGGTACAGACTGTAGTAGGTATTGGAAGAATGTAGATAGCCCAGGCACATATCTGTAAGCTCCCGAGTGTTATACCACATCAGTCTTTCATCGAGATCCCAGGGTGATTGTGAATGTTTATATTTTGTTTGTTTGTTTTTGTTTCTGTTTTGGTTTGAGAAAGAGTCTCGCTCTGTCAGCAGGCTGGAGTGCAGTGGCACCATCTGGATTCACTGCAGCCTCCACCTCCCAGGTTCAAGCGATCCTCCTGTCTCAGCCTCCCGACTACCTGAGACTACAGGCGTGCACCACCATGCCCAGCTAATTTTTTTGTATTTTTAGTAGAGATGGGATTTCACCACGTTGGCCAAGATGGTCTCGATTTCTTGACCTAGTGATCTGCCTGCCTCAGCCTCCCAAAGTGCTGGAATTACAGGCGTGAGCCACCGCACCCAGCTAAATGTGTATATGTTTACTGGGGAATCTTTATACAAAGGAGTTGATATTGACATGGAGCCCACTGTTTAGGTCTTAGGTTCACCCGAAGTTTAGGCCTTAAATAGTTCTTGCTGTTTGATTCAGTACCCCTCCTTTTTTTTTTCTGAGACAGGGTCCGGCTCAGTTACCCAGGCTGGAGTGCAGTGGTGCAATCTCAGCTTACTGTAACCTCTGCCTCCCTTAAGCCATTCTCCCACTTCAGCCCTTCATGTAGCTGGGACTACAGACATGCACCACCATGCCTGGCTAATTTTTTTTATCTTTCATAGATACAGGGTTTTTGCCATGTTGCCCAGGCTGGTCTCGAACTCCTGGACTCAAGCAATCCACCTGCCTTGGCCTCCCAAATTGCTAGGATTACAGGTGTGAGCCACTGAACCCAGTCTTCAGTACCCTTCTTTTGTGACATGATCATTAACTGGGATATTTCATTCTTTTTTTTTCTTTTCTTTTTTTTCTGAGATGGAGTTTCACTGTTTTACCCAGGCTAGAATGCAGTGGTGTGATCTCGGCTCACTTCAACGTTCGCTTTCCTGTTTCAAGTGATTCTCTCCTGCCTTAGCCTCCTGAGTAGCTGGGATTAGAGGCACCTGCCACTATGCCCAGCGAATTTTTGTATTTTTAGTAGAGACGGAGTTTCACCATGTTGACCAGGCTGGTCTCGAACTCCTGACCTCATGATCCACTTGCCTCAGCCTCCCAAAATGCTGGGATTACAGGCGTGAGCCCCCGTGCCTGGCCTGGGATATTTCATTCTTAATCATCCAAGTTAACCATCTGCAACACTTCATGAAAAAATAAATTTCAGCAGCTTTTCAAAACTTCCATAGAAAGTTGGGCTACCCAAATCTTGACCAGGCCCTCGCAAGCATTCACATCTCATCCAAAATCTGTGTTTTATTTGCATTAAACCCTTCTTGCCTGCTCTCAGCTCTCAGCTCTCAGTGGAGTCCAGAAGAGTGTCTCCCACTCTTCTCAAGCAAAGCAGGACTTCAGATCCAAAAAAAAAAAGCACAGGAAAAACTGGGACATTTGCAGGGCACACCATCTTTTCACCTGAACTTCTTGTGAGTTAAAAATGTAATGTATATTTGCCTATTCTGATGATGGTGTGTTTCTTTCTTTTTTTTTTTTTTTTGAGACAAGGTCTTGCTCGGTTGCCCAGGCTGGAGGGCAGTGATGCAGTCTCGGCTCACTGCAACCTCTGCCTCATGGGTTCAAGCAATTCTCCTGCCCCAGCCTCCCAAGTAGCTGGGATTTCAGGCATGCACCACCACACCTGGCTAATTTTTGTATTTTTAGTAGAGACAGGGTTATTGCCATGTTGGCCAGGCTTGTCTTGAACTCCTGATCTCAAGTGATTCGCCAGCCTTGGCCTCCCAAAGTGCTGGAATTATAGGCTTGAGCCACCTCACCTGGCCGATGGTGTGTTTCTGTGTCTATGAGACAGTGCCACCAGAATAGGCCAATCCATAGAAATGGAAAGTAGATTTATGGTTGCCTGGAACTGGAGGACTTGGGGCAAAATAGAGGGTGACTGCTAATTGGGTAGGATTTGGTTTTGAGGTGATGAAGCTGTTCTAAAATCAATCATAGCAACTACTAATCAGGTAGGATTTGTTTTTGAGGTAATGAAGCTGCTCTAAAATCAATCATAGTGATAGCTGCACAGCTCAGTAAATATATTAAAAACCATTAAATTCCACATTTCGAATGGGTAAATTGTGTTTTGAAATATATCTCAATAAAGCTGACATTAAAAAAATGCAACTTCAAAAGTGCATCATTCTTCTAAAAAAAGAAAAAGAGCAAGTAGTAACACAAAAAGGAATCTCTGAAATCATCTATCCTTGTACACCTTCGATATACAGATGAAGAACCCAAGCCAGAAAACATATACTTCACTGCGGGGCTCACAGCTGGTGGCTAGAAGGCCCAGCCTGGGGTCCAAATGACACCTTGGTGGGTCCCTTCCATGACTCCTGACTCCTCTTCCTCAGAAGAAGGTGCTTTGGTTGCTGTTAAAACCCAAATCACTTTTTATTAGGATTTAGTAGCCTGGGCACAGTGGCTCATGCCTGTAATTCCAGCACTATGGGAGGCCAAGGCGGGTGGATCACCTGAGGTCAGAAGTTCAAGACCAGCCGGGCCCACACGGTGAAACCCTGTCTCTACTAAGAATACAAAAAATTAGCCTGGTGTGGTGGTGGGTGCCTGTAATCCCAGCTACTAGGGAGGCTGAGGCAGGAGAATCGCTTGGACCCGGGAGGCAGAGGTTGCAGTGAGCCGAGATTTCGCCATTGCACTCCAGCTGGGGCAACAAGAGCAAAACTTCATCCCCCCTCAAAAAAAAAGAAAGAAAGAAAAAAAGGATTTAGTGATAACGAAATGAAACAATCTAGTTATCATCTCTACATTTAAAATGTTTAACGAGGGGCAAAGTCTACTTCTGGTCAGCACAAGGAGAGAAACTCAGATCATACATTTACAGCCTGGGCAACACAGCTAAATCCTGTCTCTGAAAAAAAAAAAAAAAGAAAATTAAAAAAAAAAATTATCCAGACATCATAGTGCATCCCTGTGGTGCCAGCTACTCAAGAGGCTGAGGCAGGAGAATCGTGTGAACCTGGGAGGTGGAGGCTGCAGTGAGCTGAGATCATGCCACTGCACTCCAGCCTGGGCAACAGAGCGAGACCCTGTCTCGAAAATAAAAATAATAATAAAATGCAATCATCCGTGTATGGATGTCTCCCCAGCTGCACTGTGGTTGCTAAAACAGGGCAAGGCCGGCTCACCGCCGCCTGCAGCGGGTGGGGGCTGGAGGCCTCGCGTGGTGCGCACGGGCTTCCGGTCCGCAGGGAAGCCTCTTCCGGGGAACAAGGCCGCAGGAGCCAGACGGGGCCGGCACCAACAGCTTCGTGGCCCCAGGCGGGAGGTTCAGCTCTTGGCCACCCGGGGACCCCAGGACACCTGTGCCAGAGGAGATCCCTGGCGACGTCCTCCCTGCTCCCCCAAACTCCGGATGGACCCAGGCCCAGGTAGGCAAGCTGGGGGGTGTGCTCAGAACTCCACTACTGGCCGCGGAATCCTGGCCTCTCTGCGGGTTTCCTGTCGCAGGACAGGAAACCTCCTGAGTAGCTGGGATCACAGACACACACTCAATCTAAGTTTTAAAATTATTTTTAGTAAGAACAAGGTTTTGCTATGTTTCACCAGGCTGGTCTCAAACGCCTAGGTTCAAACAATCCTCCCGCCTCGGCCTCCCAAAGTGCTGGGATTACAGGCATGAGCCACTGCGCCCAGCCAATCTTTACATTTTATCAAAACTTACCTCCTCTGAGAAAGTGTCTGGACCCACCCATTCTCCTCTGTGCTTACCCCTGCTAACATGCTGTGTCCTGGCAAGGAGTGTGCCCTGCAGAGCGTGGCTGCCTTGCTTTGAACCCTGTATGACAGTGGGCAGATGACTTAACCTCTCAGTGCCTCAGTCTCCTCCTCAGTGAAATAGGGGTAATAGCAGTACCTATCTCATGTGGCCCTTAGGAGGATGAAATTACTTTATATAGGCCAGGTGCGGTGGCTTACGCCTGTAATCCCAGCACTTTGGGAGGCCGAGTTGGGCAGATCACCTGAGGTCAGGAGTGCGAGACCAGCCTGGCCAACATGGTGAAATTCTGTCTCTATTAGTAATACAAAAATTAGCTAGGCATGGTGGTGGGCGCCTATAATCCCAGCTAGTCGGAAGGCTGAGGCAGGAGAATTGCTTGAACCCGGGAGGTGGAGGTCGCAGTGACCCGAGATCGGGCCACTACACTACAGCCTGGGTGACAGAGCAAGACTCCATCTCAAAAAAGAAAAAAAAAAAAATAGAAATTAGTGGCCGTTCAGGGTGGCTCACACCTGTAATCCTGGCACTTTGGGAGGCCAAGGCGGGCAGATCACCTGAGGTCAGGAGTTCAAGACCAGCCTGACCAACATGGAGAAACCCCGTCTGTACTAAAAGCGCAAAATTAGCCGGGCATGGTGGTACATACCTGTGATCCCAGATACTCGGGAGGCTGAGTCAGGAGAATCACTTGAACCCGGGAAGCAGAGGTTGCGGTGAGCCGAGATCGTGCCATTGCACTGCAGCCTGGGCAACAGGAGCAAAACTCTGTCTCAAAAAAAAAAAAAATGAGTATGTGTAATCAAGCCTCATCAGAAGGACCGTCCTCTTACTGGTGTCCCTTCCTAGTGCTAAAACAGTGCTCCACACACAGCAGAGTCTGCAATAAGTGCTTACTGTCTGCTTCCCATAGCAATCAGTTTCAAGCTAGCACAAAGCCCTTTGTCATATTTTTTAACATGAATGATCTGTCCTTATTTTAAACTCTTGATTCTCACTGAAGAGAAAATTGTCACCTTTCTGTTTGCCTTGTTTCTCCAAAGCCTTTTGTCATGTTTCCCGAGTGTCCTTTAGCTGTGGCCACCCTGAGACCATGGGATTTTCCTGGTTCTGGGCTTCAGATTACGGTTTAAAATTAGCCACATGACTCTCAGAGGGGGGCACCAGAGGAGGCGGGAATGCGGTGGGAGGGATGAAGTAGACCTGCCTTGGAGGCAGGGGTGTAGCAGAACAGAGACACGAGCCCCCGCAAACGGCATCCAGGGCGGGGGCACAGAGCCTTGAGATCCCCAGGGTTCTGAAAATCCGGACTTTATGCCATGGTATATGTTTGTTGGGCAAGGTCTGCTGCTACCACATTCGAGCCGCATTGACAACTGGAATCTTCCGGATTGTCTCTTTTGTGATTATAAAGTGTCTTTGGGGTAGTGTGTTGTGGGTGGATGCAGTTTATAGAACTACTTGGACCAATCAGCCTCCTCCTCAAAGGAACACTGGCTTTCCACTCTTCCAGGTTGGTCTTGCAAAACAACATATTATGTCAATCTGTTTTGGGGAAAAGGAGAGGAGAAAGGACGCCATTTGATTTAAGGACATAAAGAAATACTGGAACCTGGGGCCGGCCCAGAATAGACTTCAGCAGGAGTGGTTTGTCTTACCTGCATCCTCCCTCTGCTCTCCTGACCTTTTTCTCATTCCATGGTATCCCTTCTTCTGTCCAATGCCCAGTGTCCGCCTGTATTCTTAGTACCCTAACCCACCAGAAATGAACACAACACCCTCTGCTTTCTGGAAAGGAACAAATCTCACCATTGATGACTTCATTATAAAGGTGGGATTTAACAAAAGAGAGCTGGGTTCAAATCCTAGCGTGGGCCGGGCACAGTGGCTCATGCCTGTAATCCTAGCACTTTGGGAGGCCCAGGTGGGTGCATCACTTAAGGTCAGGAGTTCCAGACCAGACTGGCCAACATAGTAAAACCCCGTTTCTACTAAAAATACAAAAAATTAGCTCGGTGTATTGGTGTGTGTCTCTAGTCCCAGCTACTCAGGTGACTGAAGCAGAATTGCTTAAACCTGGGAGGCGAAGGTTGTAGTGAGCCGAGATTGTGCCACTAGACCCCAGCCTGGATAACAGCACAAGACTCTGTCAAAAAAAAAAAAAAAAAAAATTCTAGCACATCTGCTTCCTAGTTGTCTGAACTAACCTCTCCTGTGTAAAGTAGGGATTTTAATGCTTACTGTATCTGGTAGTGTGCTTTTAGCTGCAACTAATGGCAAAGCCAACTCAAATGGGTTTAGCCAAAAAGGAAATGTATTGGCCAAAGTAATTGGAATTTCAAAGGTGGGACAGGCTGATTGAACTCTGGTGTCAGGGACCTAGGTTCTTCCTGCATCTCTGCTTTCCATCCTCAGTGTCAGCTTCCTCTTAAGGCTGGCTCCCTTCATAGTCGGAATGGCTGCCACAAAGACACAGGGCCACTCCCTCAACCACAAACTAATAACTGACATCAAGGGAATGCTATGTGCTGATTGGCTTGAGCCTGGGTTTCTAAGTCAATCACAAGTGAGAAATAAAAATGAAATTCCAAGCCCCTGACTGAACAGACCCCTTCTTGGCCAAGGGAACCTTGCAAGCTGAATTCACAGCTACGAAGGGATGAGAGATTGGACATGCCTCATTATATCCCCTTCCTCTATAACAGCTGTTAGATTTTCATCTCTCAGAATCAGCTCTTTCAAAAAACCACTAGTTTATCTTCCCAGGTACAGAACAAAGACAAGATGAGATTAATCTTTCCTTCACCCCTCCTCAGACATATTCTTCCTCTATTCCCTTTTCCTTTTCTCTCTCTCTCTCTTTCTTTTTTTTCTTTTTTTTTTTTTGAGACAGAGTCTATGTCGTCCAGGCTGGAGTGCAGTGGTGCAATCTCGACCTCACTGCAATCTCCGCCTCCCAGGTTCAAGTGATTCTCCTGCCTCAGCCTCCTGGGTAGCTGGGATTACAGGTGCAGACCACCACACCCAGCTATTTTTTCTGTTTTTAGTAGAAACAGGGTTTCACCATGTTGGCCAGGATGGTCTCGATCTCCTGACCTCATGATCTGCTCGCCTCTGCCTCCCAAAGTGCTGGGATTACAGGCGTGAGCCACTGTGCCTGGCCTCTATTCCCTTTTTCTTCAAATGTTTGTTCACCTTATCTTAGGAAAAATGAGCACCAACTAAAGTTCACAAGTATGTAACCATTTGTCTCATGCCCCACCCCCTTTTCTTAAGGAAAATGTATAAATGCTAAACCTCCTGAGACCCTCTTTGGAAAACAACAGCCACAGATGCTTCTGTGACTCACATTTTTCCAGGACACACCCTTAAGCTGGCTTACTGAACCTTGATGATTTGAGATTTATGCCTTGATCACTCATTTTGGTTGTCACTAACAAAGAGGGACGGGATTACCGTGACTGGTACAGACACTGGTGGTTCCCAAACATGAGCACACATCAGAATAACCTGAAGGACATTTTAGACCCCTCAGATGACTGGGCCTCAGCCTGAGTTTTGGATTCAGTAGGTCCAGAGAAGAGCCTGAGAATTTCCCTAACAAGTTTTCGGGTGAAACTGATGCTACCACACTTTGAGAACTACCAACATGAACTAATCAGGAGAACCTGTAGACTGGGGTCAGTGCCTCAAATGGCACAGTGCGGAAGCAGTGAAATTGATGTTGGAGGAATAACTGTGAGCTTCAAAACTTTGTAGCAGGCCAGTGCGGTGGCTCATGCCTGTAATCCCAGCACATTGAGAGGCCAAGGTGGGCGGATCACTTGAGGTCAGGAGTTCGAGACCAGCCTGGCCAACATGGTGAAACCCTATCTCTACTAAAAATACAAAAAATTAGCTGGGCATGGTGGCCTGTGCTTGTAATCCCAGCTACTTGGGAGGCTGAGGCAGGAGAATCACTTGAACCTGGGAGGCAGAGATTGCAGTGAGCCAAGATCGTGCCACTGTACTCCAGCAAGACTCCATTTCAAAAAAAAAAAACTTGTAGCATAGATCCAGGATTGTTTCAGTTGTATATTGCTGTGTAACAATATACCCCCAAACTTAGTGACTTAAAATAGCAATTTGTTACTAGTTTTGATGATTCTGTGTGTTGACTGTGCCCAGCTGGACTGTTTTTACTTGGGGTCTCACATGCAGTATAGTCAGAAGTTGGGTGTGCCCCAAACCATCCACAAACTACAAGGAGCTGAATGTCCAAGATGGCATTTACATTCACACATCTGGCTAGAATAGCTGAGGGCTGGCCAGGCGTCTCTTTCTCCACTCAGCTACTCCACATGGCTAGCTTGGGTTTCCTTACAACATGGTGGTTTCAGGATAATTGAATTTTGTATATGGCAGTTGAATTTCTCTGAATGAGCATCCTAAGGGACCAAGGCAGAAGGTGTAAGGCCTGATTTAGCCTTGCAAAAACCACATGGCACCACTTCTGCCCCATTCCTTTTGTTACAAAAGAGTCATAGGACCCACCCAGATTGAAGGGAAAGGCCCCACAGAAGGGCATGAATATGCAGAGGCAAGGGCTATGGGGAGCCATCTTGGAGACTAGCTTCCACAGGGATTAAAGGAGATCATTCATGTGAAGTCCTGAGTAAGAATGAAAGTAAAGCATTCACCACAAGTAAGTGCTCAGGAAATGAGCATTATTATTATTGTTGCTATTCTTTTCAGGGGAATTTGCCTATTATACTGTATCTGTTATTGAGGAATTTAAGGTTTTCCAATTAGAAAAGGATTTTCAGGCACTAGCCAGCAGGTGAGGCAGTATTTTCTTAAGAGTGATCTTTTTCAGCTGGGTGCGGTAGCTCACACCTGTAATCCCAGCACTTTGGGAGGCGGAGGTGGGAGGATCACGAGGTCAGGAGTTCGCAACCAGCCTGACCAACATGGTGAAATCCCATCTCTACTAAAAATACAAAATTTAGCTGGACGTGGTGGTACGTGCCTGTAATCTCAGCTACTCAGGAGGCTGAGGCAGGAGAATTGCTTGAACCCAGGAGGCAGAGGTTGCAGTGAGCCGAGATTGCACCACAGCACTCCAGCTGGGGCTACAGAGCAAGACTCCATCTAAAAAAAAAAAAAAAAGTGATCTTGTCAGTGTCCTTAAAACTGTATAAACAACTATTTATTTGACCAGGAGTAAGACCTATACTTTCAAGTATACCAGCTATGCAGTGGAAATGTTTCTTTTCTATTGCTTTCCATATGGCTCCTATATTAGAATATGGCTTTTGATGAGGTATTTTTATTGAGACTCTGGTAGATGAGATAATTTTACTAATAATTATGACAATGCTTTTGATAATGCTGTATTATTAATACATCAGTACTTAGATAAAAGTTCTCGAATGTCCTGTTGCACATTTCAGTTCTGGAAAATCTCTAGAACAACAACGTATCAAGAGACTATCATTCCCATTCAGCCACCTTTATTCTGTGGACAAATACACCTTGCAAATTTTAATAATATCATGCATCACTTAGTTTCAGAATAGTCTCATAGATAAAATGATTTTTCTTAATTTATTTCTGCCAAATGTGTGTGTGTGTGTGTGTCTTGGCTTTATACCTACTTGTGGTTTTTATTTTCCTTTCCCTTAGAGTGTGAGAGTGAGTTGGTTTTTTATTTAACCTCTTGATCAAGGAAAGCTTGAGGGGCTTTACATTTCCACATGTTGTCGTGGGTAGGGGAGGAGCAGGTGTAAGCTATAAGAAAAATCTGCTGGTCCAGAGGGAAAAAACAAGGAGAGCCTGAGAAGCCAGGGTGTTCTGTCTGTTCGCTAACATACCCATGCAGCCCTGCCAAGCTCTGATGTGTTTAGACTTGAGCTTCAAGGGGGAGATTGCACAAAGGCAAGTTCCTGGGATTTGTTCTGCAGTCTGAGTAGGCTGGGGTGTTCTCACTGAGCTATTTCTGTATAAAAAGCTGTCTGGAACCATCTGAGAAGCCACTAGCCACTGCGGTTTACTGGAATATGCCTTCTATTCACTCTCTGTTGCATCATTTCCCCTCCATTTTATGCTCAAAAGAACGACTGTGTGTGTCCATGTATACATCCGTGTGCGTGTGAGTTCCAGAGTTGCGTTGCCATGGAGTTATTTGGAAAAGGCATCTTGTGAACCACTTGAACTGAACATACAAAAATGCATCTCAAAAATCAAAGCTCCTCTTCTATACAGACTCTTTCTGGGAAGATACACTAAAAATTCCTGACAGTAGTTGCCTTGGGGGATGGGAACTGGGTGGGGGAAATGCTGTGAGGGAGTGTACTCTTCACTGTGCACTGTTTGATTTTTTTTTTATCATGAGCATGTGATAGATTTTTTAAAACTGACAGCTGAGCCGGGTGTGGTGGCCCACGCCTGTAATCCCAGCACTTTGGGAGGCCGAGGTGAGCGGATCACAAGGTCAAGAAATAGAGACCATCCTGGCCAATAGAGTGAAACCCCGTCTCTTCTTCAATTACAAAAATTAGCTGGATGTAGTAGTGCGCCCCTGTAATCCCCGCTACTCAGGCGGCTGTGGCAGGAGATTTGCTTGAACCTGGGTGGCGGAGGCTGCAGTAAGCCGAGATCATGCCATTGCACTCCAGCTTGGGTGACAGAGCGAGACTCCATCTCAAAAAAAAAAAAAAAAGAAAAATCAAAATAGATGAGATAGAAATCACTATAAGATGA
>CAUYLG010070413.1:0-67138 GCA_963573385.1 Cacajao melanocephalus
GATGCATAAGACAAGTTCTAAATGACTTATAAAGAGATTTGGACTCCCGCACAATAATGGCAGGAGATCTTGACACCACATTGTTAATATTCAACGGATCAACTAGATATAAAATTAATAGGGAATTTAGACCTGGAATAAGTAAACTTAGTGAATATCTATAGAATTCTTCATCCCAGGTCTCCAGAACATACATTTTTCTCAGTATCATATTACACCTATTCTGAAAGTTACTATATAATTGGAAGTAAATCACTCTTCAGCATTTGCATAGCATTTTATAGACTTAAATGAAATATTGGTTGGCTGTTTGTTTATTATTTTCTTCCCTTATTCCTTCCTGTCTCTGTTGTTAAGCACAATTATTGGCATAAAAGAGATTTTTTAATACCTATTCCTAGATTGTATTCCAGCCTGGGCAATAGAGCAAGAATTTTGTTCTCTCTTCCCCTTTTTCTTTCTTCTTCTTTCCCTCTTTCTTTCTTAATTTCTCTCAAAAAAAAAAAAACTTTGTCTTTTTACTAAATTGCTTATTCCATTTGAATTTCTAAATGTCTTATTTAAGTATAACTTACATATAATAAAGTGCACAAATCTTAAGTGTGCAGCTTGATGAATGTTTATACATGTAAACACCTTGTAACCATGGCAAGACCAAGATATAGAATATTTTCACATCTAGCAGGCTCATTTTACTCCTTCCCAGTTATCACCATAGAAGAGTACTATTCTGACCTCTATCATCATAAATTAGAGTTGCCTATTTTTAATGTAATACTCATGGAATGACACAGTATGTACTCTTTAGTTCTGCTTCTTTCATTCAGTGTATTTCAGTTAGATTCATCCATGTTGTTGCATGTGCTAGCAGTTTATTTTTTTAATTTTTGTGTAGCATTCCATTATATGAATTTAACATTTATCCCATCTAGTGTTAATGGAATTTTTGTTGTTTTCAGTTTGAGACTATTATGAATACAATCACTGGGAACATTCTGTACATATCAGTTTTTATACACATGTACTCATTTATCTTGGAAAATATATCTAGATATATAGCAAAATATATCTATTATTGCATCATAGGGTAGGCATATGGATTATTTCAGTATTCTGTCACATGGTTTTCCAATGTAGTTAAAATTTTCACTCACATCAGCAATATATAAAAGTTCCAGTTGTACCACTTCCATGTTAACAATACTGTCAGTGTTTTTAATTTAAGTCATTCTTATGATCATGTAGTTGTAACTCATTGGTGGGCTTAACTTAGATTTACCTAATAATCATGGACATTGAGCACGTTTTCAAATACCCTATTGGCCATTTGGATATATTTTTTTTTTGGCGGGGGGGAATGCCTTTCAAGTATTTAGCTCATTGTTAAAAAAAATCGTTTATTGAATTATGTTACATGAAATAAAATGCAATAAATTAAAGTGTAAAATTTAATGAATTTTGACAAATGTATTCACCCATGTAACCAACACAATTAAAATATGGCACATTTCCATCACTACCTCACCCCAAATTCCCTTGTGCCCCTATGCAGCCAGTTGTTTCACCCCGAACCTCAGACAATTATTGATCTGTTTTTTAATTATAACTTTCTTTTTCTAGAATTGCATATAAATGGAATTATGTAGTATGCACCCCTTTGTTTCTTCTTTCACTCAGCAGAATATTTTTGAGATTTATCCATTTTGTTGCATGTTCCAGGAGTATACTCCATTGCATGGATATACAAAACGTTGTTTATTCATTCACCTGTTGATGAACATTTGGGTTGTTTCTAGTTTTTTACTGTTATGAATAAAGGTGCTATGACATTTATGTACAAGCATTTGTGTGTGTGTGTGTATATATACACACACACACATATATATACACACATACGCACACACACACACACACACGCACATATATATATATATATGTATATATATGCTTCCATTTCTTTTGGATAAATATGTTGGGATTTAATTGTTGAGTTATATTATATGTTTAACTTTGTAAAATGTTCTCAAACTCTTTTCCAAAGTGGTTATATGATTTAACATTTCTTCATTGATGATATTACCTGTTTTTTCACATCCTTGTCATGGTAGTCTTTTAATTTTTGTGAGCATTGAGCATTTTATATGTTTATTTACCATCAAAGTTATCTCTTTGTGATGTGTGTCTGTTAGAATATTTTGCCTATTTTATTGTTATAAGAGATTTTTATGTATTTTGTATACAATTCCTTTGTCAGATATTGTCTTTTATATACTTTCTCCTAGTCTGTGGTTTGCCATTACATTTTATTTTTTCATTTCATTTTATTTTTAATTGACAAATATTAATTGTACATATTCATGGGGTACATAGTAATGTTTTGATAAATATAGTATATTGTGATCCGATCAGGGTAATTAGGATATCTATCATCTCCAACATTTATCATTTCTTTGTGTTAGAAACATTAAATATCTTTCTTTTAGCTATTTGAAGCTATATAATATGCAGCGATCCTATAGTACATAACTGCAGTCATCCTATAGTGGTATAGAGCACTGAAACTTATTCTATCTAGCTATAATTTGTATTCCTTAACAGTCTCTCCCTATATCATCATTTCCCCTACCCCTCTCAGCCTCTAGTACCCTCTATTCTGCTTTTTACTTCCATGAGATCAATTTTTTTTTAGCTTCCCCATATGAGTAAGAACATACAGTGTTAACCTTTGTGTTCCTGGCTTATTTCACTTAACATAATGTCCTCCAGTTCCATCCATGCTGCTGTGAATGACAAGATTCTTTTTAATGGCTAAATAGTATTCCATTGTGTATACATACCACATTTTCTTTATCCATTCATCTATTGTTGGACACCTAGGTTGATTCCATACCTTGGCTATTAAGAATAGTGCTGTAATAAACACAGGAGTGCAGATATCTCTTCAATATACTGATTTCCTTTCTTTTGGATAAATTCCCAGTAGTGGGATTGCTGGATCATATGGTAATTCTATTTGTACTTTTTTGAGGAACATCTATAATAGTCTTCATAGTGGCTATACTAGTTTACATTCCCACGAACAGTATATAAGAGTTCCCTTTCCTCTACATCCTCACCAGCATTTGTTATTTTTTGTCTCTCTGATGATAGCCATCCTAGCTGGTATGAGATGATACCTCGTTGTGGTTTTGATTTGCATTTCTATGATGATTAGTGATGTTGAGGATTTTTTCATATATTTGTTGGCCAATGTTTTTAGTTCCTTTCAAAGAGAAAATACTTCAATTTTGTGAAAGTCCAATTTATTGTACTAGGAACAATTAGATATTTATTACTTCTAGTACATATCTGTAAATGTCTGACAAAGATTATAACCTTATATCCTAAAAACCACTCATCCTGATAGAGTCTATTTTCTTTATTTCACAAAAGGGAAAACAAGGTTCAGAAGTATTAAGTGACTTGTTAGCAATGTAAGAATGGCTTGATTTTTTAAAAAAGAAGTATTAAGTGATTTGCTTGAGGCTGCACCCAGAGGTACCAGAGTTGGTATTCAAACCCCATCCATCCAAATGGTCCTAGAACCAGAGCTTCTTGCACTACATGACACTGCCCCCTACTATCTCCATCCTCTGTCTGTCTCTTTACAAGGGATGAGACAAAAGGGTGGAGCATGATGTTGCTCAACCTCAGCTGGAAATGTATTTTGGACAACTCAATATTTTCACCACCCTGCATATATTAGATAAAATAGACTTCAAAGCAAAAACAAATACCAAAGAGAGACATATAATGATAAAATGGCTAATACACCAAGATGAAAAAGCAATCCTACGTATGCCTGCATGAAACAACAAAGCTGCAAAAGACATTAAGCAAAAACTGATAGAACTGAACAGAGAAGCAGACAAATCCACAATTATAGTTGGAGACTTCAGCACACCTGTCTCAATAACTGTAGAACAGTTAAGACAGAAAATCCATAAGGATATAGAATAGCTCAACAACACCATAGCCTGTTAGTTGGATCTAACTGGCATTTATAGAACATCCCATCCAAAAAGCAGAATACACATTATTTTCAAGTGTTCATGGAACACATACCAAGATAGACAATATTCTGTGCCATAAGACAAACCTCAACAAAATTTTAAAGTCGAAATTATTACAGACTATGTCTTACAACTATGATGGGAAAAAAAACCCATAGAAATGAGTAGCAATAACCGGGAACTCTCTAAACTCTAGGAAAGTAAACAACACTCTTAATAATCCATGAGCCAAAGGGAAAGATGCAAACATCATTTTATAAAAGTACAAAATACAAAAAAATACATGGAATTGATCTAAAATGAAAATTCACCATATGAAAATGTGTGGAGCACAGCTAAAACAGATCTGAGAGTGAAATATATAGCACTAAATGCATGCATTAGAAAAGAGGAAATGTTACAAATCAATAATCTAAATTCTCACCTCAAATAATGAAGAACAGCAAAGTGTACCTAAAGCAAGTGGAATAAAGGAAATATTGAAGACAAGAACAGAAATCAGCTGTATTGAAAACAGAAAGGCAATAATAAAAATTGATGAAACAAAGAGGTTGCTCTTTTAAAAGATCAGTAATAGTGACAAACCTCTAGCAATACTGACAAAAACAAAATAAGGAAAAAACAGGCCAGGCTCTTGGCTCACGCCTGTAATCCCAGCACTTTGGGAGGCTGAGGTGGGTGGATCACTTGAGCCCAGGGGTTCCAGACCAGCCTGGGCAACATGGCAAAACCCCATCTCTACAAAAATTACAAAAAATTACTCAGACATGGTGGAGCATCCCTGTAGTCCCAGCTACTCAGGGGGCTAAGGTGGGAGAATCACCTGAGCCCGTCAGGTCAAGGCTGTAGTAAGCCACGATTGTACCACTGCACTCTACTCTGGGCAACAGAGTGAGACCGTGTCTTAAAAAACGTGGGGGGGGGGGGTGAAATCATATGTTACCAATACTAGAAATGAAAAGAGGCATATCACTTTAGACTATGCAGACATCGAAAGTACAGTAGAGAATAATATGAAAATTCTACACACATAAATTTGAAAGCTTAGATGAAATAGACCCATTAATTAGAAGGCATTAACAACCACAACTCACCAAATATGAAATAGATTACTGAATAGCCCTGTAACAATAAAGGAAATGAAAACGTAATTTAAAAATTTCCCGGAAAAAGAAATTTCCAAGCTCTCATGACTTCACTGGAGAATTCTACCAAAAGTTTAAAGAAAAATGAACAACGGTTCTGTACAATCTATTCAAGAAAATAGAAGACTAGGGAATATTTTTTTGTGAAGCTAGTACTATGCTGATACCAAAACCAGACAAAATCTGTACCACAAAAAAGCTAAATAAAAGTAATTTTTCACGAATACAGACACAAAACTCTTCAACAGTATTTTAGCAAACATAATTCAGTAATGTATTTTAAAAATTATACACCATGATCAAGTGGAGTTTACTCCAGGGCTATGAGGCCAGTTCAGTACTTGAAAATTAATCAGTGTAATCCACTATATTAACAGGCTAACAAAGAAAATTATCATATGAATGCATTAAAAGCATTTGTCAAATTTTAACGCTCATTCATTATTTAAAAACTCTCAGAAAAATAGGAATAGAGAGTAATTCCCTCAACTTGATAAATAGCATGCACAAAGCACCTACAGCTAACATTTATGTGAAAAAATATTTAACATCATTAGTGTAATGCACATTAAAACTATAATGGAATATCACTATACATATATTAGAACAGCTGCAGTTTAAAAATGACAATACCTAATGCTGTCGAGAATGTGGGGAAACAGAATCTTTAATATATTGTTGATGGCTGGTGGGAATGTATAGACTCTCTAGAAAGTACAAAATAAAAATATCCTTAGTGGTATAAATAAATGATTTAATACATAAATAAATGAGGGAAACAAGAAAAAATCTTCCTTACAAAAGAATTCCATGTTTATCAGAAATTTATCAGAAATTTCTTCTTTTCTTTTCTTTTTTCTTTCTTTTCTTTCCTTTTTTTTTTTAAGACAGAGTTTTGCTCTTGTTGCCCAGACAGGAGTGCAATGGCTTGATCTCGGCTCACCGCATCCTCTGTCTCCCAGGTTCAAGAGATTCTCCTGCCTCAGCCTCCCAAGTAGCTGAGATTACAGTCATGCGCCACCACGCCTGGCTAATTTTGTATTTTTAGTAGAGACAGGGTTTCTCCATGTTAGTCAGGCTGGTCTTGAATTCCTAAACTCAAGCGATTTGCCTGCCTTGGCCTCCCAAAGTGCTGGGATTACAGACGTGAGCCACTGCGCCCAGCCCAGATATTTCTATAGATTCTCTCCCTCCTGGAGATGAAGCTTAATTATCACTCCTTGAGTTTGGGCAAGACTTAGTGACTTGTTTCTAAACAAGGAAAAAAATCGGCCTTAAGGTAGAGAAACTATCACAGCTGGCATCAGAATCCCTCATGTGACTCCCCCATATGCTTTAAATCGCTTTGACTTCCCCTTTTGCTACTAGCTGGAGAAAACTGCATTTAAAAGTGCTCATGTGATTTGACTAGGCTCACCTGAATAAGCTTCCTTTTTTGAGGTTAACTATGCTGTGTAACACAATCATGAGAGGTATCTCATCATATATTAATGTGTCTATACAGGTTCCAGAGATTAGGGTATGACATTTTAGGTGCCATTTTAATAATTCTACTTAACACACAATCATATAAATATACATTTAAAATTAATAGTTGGGCGCTGTGGCTCTTGCCTGTAATCTCAGCACTTTGGGAGGCCAAGGCAGGTAGATCACATGAAGCCAGGAGTTCGAGACTAGCCTGACCAACATGGCAAAACCCCATCTCTATTAAAAATACAAAAATTAGCTGGGTGTGGTAGTGCATGTCCATAATCCCAGCTACTAGGGAGTCTGAGGCAGGAGAATTGCTTGAACCTGGGAGACGGAGGTTGCAGTGAGCCGAGATTGCACCACTGCACTCCAGCCTGGGTAAAAGAGCAAGACTCTGTCTCAAAAATAAATAAATAAATAAATAAATAAATAAAATAATTAAATCACACTTACAGAAAACTGCATTTGTATGAAGAGTTATTTTTTTTTAGAGAAATTGTTCTCCAAGAATCACCAGCTCTAATTGTAATACAATTTATTGGAAATTTATACCATCGTTATCACAGCCTGAAAATGTACGTTGCTTTCATTATGTCAATTAAAAATGAGGCTAATAAAAGTATAAATGTTGAGGATCTAATAAATAATTTTCACAAAAATGAGCCAGAAAATTCTTATGATCAATCAAAATACCACATTAATAAAATATTATTCATTGTCTCATATAAAAAATTTAAACCGTTCTTGCAATTTATATGTTTATGTATCATTCAGGTATCATGTATCATTGCATGTGCAATTAAAGCCCCTAATCCACTGAATTTTAGGTAAAGGAGATTATCCTGGATAATCTAAGTGGGCCTAACTAAATCAATTAGGAAATTTCAAAAGCAAGCCTGAGGTTTCTCTAGAAACATTCGTGTGTCATTATTATCTATATTACATTTTATATATAATAAAATATTTTAAGGGAAAATATTGATATTTTAGTATCTTTAACACTTTTAAAAAGCTTTTTGAGGCCAGGCGTGGTGGCTCAAGCCTGTAATCCCAGCACTTTGGGAGGCTGAGGCAGGTGGATCAAAAGGTCAGGAGATCGAGACCATCCTGGCCAACATGGTGAAACCCCATCTCTACTAATAATGCAAAAATAAGCTGGGTGTGGTGGTGTGCACCCGTAATCCCAGCTACTCTGGAGGCTACGGCAGGAGAATCGCTTGAACCCGGGAGGTGGAGGTTGCAGTGGGCCAAGATTACACCACTGCACTCCAGCCTGGCGACAGAGACAGACTCCATCTCCAAAAAAAAAAAAAAAAAAAGCTCTTTTGAACAAGGGGTCCTCCATTTTCATTTGCACTGGGTCCCACAAATTATGTATCCGCAGCTTTGACCTGACAAGAACATTGCAAAAAAAGCAAATTACAAACAAATACCCCTCATGAACATAGATGCAAAAATCTGTTAAAAATGTTGACAATTCAGGCTGGGCGTGGTGTCTCATGCCTGTAATCCCAGCACTTTGGGAGGCCGAGATAGGTGGATCACGAGGTCAGGAGTTCAAGACCAGCCTGGCCAACATGGTGAAGCCTCGTCTCTACTAAAAATACAAAAATTAGCTGGGCATAGTGGCAGGTGCCTAGAATTCCAGCTACTTAGGAGGCTGAGGCAGGAGAATTGCTTGAACCTCAGAGGCAGAGGTTTCAGTGAGCCAAGATCACACCACTGCACTCCAGCTTGGGTGACAGAGCAAGATTCTATCTCAGGAAAAAAAAAATATATATATATGTATATATATATATACACACACACACACACACACATATATATATATACACTAACAATTCAGATCCACCAATATCTAAAAGGAATAATACATTATGAACAACTAGTGTTTATTTCATGAATCAAAGTTCTATTTAATGTTCAAAAATCTATCAGTAATATTAAGAGAACAAAGATTTTTAAAAACCATATGATCACAACAAAGGCAGGAAAATCTTACAAAATTCAATATCAATTCAGAATGAAAAGAAAAACTCAGCAAACTAGGGAACTTCTTCAACCTGAAAAGGGTTATCTAGAAAAACCATCAGCTAACATAGTATTTAATTGTGAAATATTAAATGCTTCCCTCAAGGTTAGAAACAAGACAAAAATGTCTGCTTTCACTATTTCTATTCAACATTGTAGTGGAGGCCTTGGTAAGTGCAATATAGTAAGAAAAATAAAGGGCATAAATATTGAAAGGGAGAAAAGTTGAACGAGTTTTCTTTTTCTCATACCCAACATGATTATTTACATATAAATCCTAAGAAATATCTTAAAAATTGCACAGTTACAAGACAAAAGGTCAATATATAAAAACCAATTGTATTTGTATATACAAGCAACAAATAATTGGAACATGAAATTTAAAAATTGACAAAACCATCAAAAATACAATATTCATATTTAATAAAAAATACGTAAGTTCTCTACACAAAACACTCAAAACATTGAAGACCTAAATAAACTAGGGAATGTATTCATGTAAAGTGTTCATAGCTTAGAAGACTCAGTATTTTAAGATATGAAGTTTTCACACATTGATTCCTACTTTCAACAGGATTCTGTTAAAAATTCCAGTTGGCTTTTTTTTTGATAGAAATTGTCAGGATATTTCTAAAATTTCTATGGCCATGCATCTTGGCTAGAATAGGGAATAATATCCGAGAAAAAAGATTAAACTAGGAGTATTTGCAATAATTTTAATATCTAAAGTAAAGCTATGGTAATCAAGATAATATGGTATTTACATAAGAAAAATAGATCCATGGAACAAAAACAACATCAAGAAATAGACCAACTCACATATTACCAAGTGATTTTTGACGACACTAAGGTATCAAAACATTAAATATCAATATTGTAAGAAGTGAATCTTGATTCCTATCTTATACTATATACAAAAATTAACTCAAAATGGATCATAAGCTTAAATATAAAAACTAAAACTTTAAAACTCTCAGAAGTCATAAGAGATGACTTTATGAACTAGAGGCTAGGCAAAGTTTTCTTAAATGTGTAAAGCGCTTACATTGATCTCACAAAAGTAGAGTAGAATAGTGATAACTAGAGGCTGGGAAGAGTGGAGGGAAAGGGATAGCCAAAGTTTGATTGATGGATACAAAATTAAAGCTAGATAGGAGGCATAATATAGAACAGTAAGGTGACTAAGTTTTATTCTATATTTGCAAAGAGCTAGCAGAGAGGATTTTGAATGTTCCCAACATAGATGATAAATATTTGAAGTAATGGATATGGTAATTACCCTGATTTGATCATTATACATTGTATAAAGGTATTGAAATATCACACTGTACTCCATAAATATTTTCAATTATTATGTGCCAATTAAAAATAATCTTTACAAAAAATCAAGGCTGTCTTAGAAATAATTAAGTAAATACAAGAAAATTATACACTAATATGCATTAGAAATTATAAAAGGAAAAAATGATACCTGTATTTCATAGAAACCAGAAATGTCCACTCATCAAAAAACAACATTAAGAAAATGAGAAGACAAGCCATTGTACTAAAAAAATATATTTGCAAAACATATGACTGACAAATGACTCACACACAGAACATGCGAAGAACTCTTACAACTCAATGGTAAAACTAAGCAGCCCAATAAAAATGAACTTAATGGTTAGACATTTCACAGAAGAGTATCTACTAATGTCTAGTAAAGATGCTCAACAACATTAGTCATTGAGTTAAAACCATAACAATGTACTAGTACTACACACACACCAAAATGGTTACAATTAAGAAGACTTTCAATACCAAATGTTTCGGAGTTTGAAGAGCATCTGAATCTCTTGTACATTGCCGGTCGAAGTGGAAAATGGCATAATCACATTTCAAAACTCTTATAACTCCAAACATACACTATGTGTTAGGGTTCTTCAGAGAAACAGAACCAATAGGGCATGTATGGATATATAAGATAAGTTATTATGAGAATTGGCTTATGTGATTATGGAGGCTAACAAGTCCCACAATCTGCCATCTGCAAACTGTAGAATTAGGAAAGATGGTAATTTAGTCTGAGACTGAAGGCCTGAGAATAGTTGGGGGTGGGAGTGAAGGAGGGGTATGCTGGTGTAAATTCCAGAGTCCCCAAAGCCTGAAAACTAGCAGCTCTAATGTCCCAGGATGGGAGAAATGGATGTCCTAGCTCCAAAAGAGAGAGAAGCGGGAATTCACTCTTCCTCCACCTTTATGTTCTATTTGGGCCCTAATTGATTGGATGATGCCAGCCCACGTTGGTAGAGTGGATCTTTTTTATGCAGGCTACTGATTCAAATGCTAATCTAATCTGGAAACACTTTCATATACATACCAAGAAATAATATTTAGTCAAATATCTGGGCAGTTTGTGATATAGCCAAGTCAGCACATAAAATTAACCATCACATATATTTACCTTATAATCCAACAATTCTACTCCTAGATAATTACTAAAAGAAATAAAGACCATATATCCAGAAAAAGTCTTAAATAAGCATGCTCATTGAAGCTTTGTTCAGAATAGCAAACATTGGTAACAATATAAATGTGCCTCAAAAGGAGAATGCATAAGTAAAGTGTGATACTTTCACATGATTAAATAATACTCATAATAGTGGTTACCCCTGAGTGGAAGGGGTAAAATTAACTTGAAAGTGGCATGGGGGAACTTTCTAAAGTACTAGCAATATTCTGTGTCTTTATATTGGTTTTAATTATGCATTTGTGTTCATTTGTTAAAACTCTGATCAAACTGCACACTTAAGACATGTTCATTTTACCAACTGTAATTATATCTAAACAAAATTAACATTAAAATGTATGTTATTAAAGCAGCAGTTACAGAGAAATATATAGTTAAATATATGAAATACGTAGTTAAGTACATAAAATATATAGTATGTATTTAAAGAAGAAAGATTTTTAAATCCTCAGGAGGCTGAGGCAGGAGAATCGCTTGAACCCAGGAGGTGGAGGCTGCAGTGAGCCGAGATTACACACTGCACTCCAGACTGGGCAACACAGCAAGACTCCATCTCAAAAAAAAAAATCAGCAGTCTACATGTCTAACTCAAGAAGACAAAGAATTGATAGATTCTGTGGCAAGACTGATCAAGCAAATAAAAGAGAAAAAGCAACATTTACCAATTTCATGAATTTCATTTAGTATTCTACAGATATTAAAATGATAATAAGATTATGAAGAACTTTATGCCAAAAACTTTAAACTTTGGATGAAACAGACAAATTCATTTAAAAATATTTACCAAAACCAACACTAGAAAAATTGAAAATCTGAAGAGTCCTGTATCTATTATACTAAAGAAATACAAAACCATAATTTAAAACTATACCACAGGAAATAAAACAGCCAGGTGAGATGACAACACTGGTGAATTTTTCTAAATATTTAAGGAGGACATCTAACACAAATTGCTTCTGAGGAAAGAAAAACAGGGTACATTTAGCAACTTGTTTTATAAAGCAAGCATAACTTTTTAATTATAATATGACAAAAGACATTATTTTAAAAGGATAATTATAGGTCAATATCTGTCCTGAACATAAATGCAAAAGTCCTAAAATTTTCAGCAACTTGAATCTAGCAATATGTAGAATACTGTACTATATTATAAATATATAGTAAAATTTATTGTAGTAGGAGCAGTGTTTCAGCATTCACGAATTTAGGGTTTAAGGCAACTTTATAGACCATAACTACTTTGAAAAATGAGAATTGACAGGAAATATATACAGCCATCCCTCAGTAACTATGTGGGATTGGTTCCAGGATCCTCTTCAAATACCAAAATTCATGAATGCTCAAGTCCCTGATGCACAATGGTGTAGTATTTGCATATCACTTATGCACATCCTCCCATATACTTTAAAGCATCTCTAGATTACATTTAGGGTGTACAACTTGATGTTTTGATATATTTATAAGCTGTGATATGATCATTACAATCAAGGTAGTTAATATACCTATTACTTCACATAGTTGCCATTGTTTTAATGGTGAGAATATTTGGGATCCACCCTCTTAGCAAATTTCAAGTACTGTATGCAGTACAGTATTTTTAACTGTAGATGCATGCAAAAATTAGATCTCCAGGACTAATTTATCTTGCATAACAGACACTGTACCCTTTGACCAACAATTCCTCTTTCTCTATACCTCCAAATCTCTGGCAACCCCATTCTACTCTGTGCTTTTATGAGTTTGACGATTATAGAGCCCACATATAAGTTAGATCATGCAGTATTTGTTCTTCTGTGTTTGGCTTATTTCACTTAATATAATGTCCTCCAAATTCATTCATGTTGTCACAAATGGCAGAATTTCCTTCCTTTTAAAGGCTGAATAATATCCCATTGAATATACACCACACTTTCTTTACCCATTTATCTGTTGGTAGACATATAGGTTATTTCCACATCTTGGCTATTGTGAATAATGCTGCAATAAACATGAGAGAGCAAGTATCTCTGAAATACTGATTTTATTTCTTTGGGATATATATCCAGAAGAAAAATTGCTGGGTGATATGGTAGTCATATTTTTAACTTTTGGAGGAACCTCCTCATTATTTTTCAAAATGGCTGTACCAATTTACATTTTCACCAATAGTGTACGAGGGTTCCCTTTTCTCTATCCTCACCAACACTTGTTACCTTTTGTCTTTTTGTAATAATCACCTTAACAGCTGTGAGGTGATGTCTCATTATGGCTTTAATTTGCATTTCCTTGACGATGAGTGATATTGAGCACATTTTCATATACCTGCTAGCCATTTGTATGTTGTCTTCGAAGGAATGTCTATTGAAGTCCTTTTCCATTTTTTAAATTGGAGGGTTTTTTTTTTTTTGCAATTGAGTTGTAGAAATCTCTTATATATTTTATTTGTCTGTGTTAAGAATAAGGAGTTGGCTGCCCAGCATCCCCTAAAGCTGACAAAATAAATGTGTTCTGGTTTTCTTTTTTATTTCATTGTATTTTATTTTAGAAATGCGGTTTTGCTCTGTCACTCAGGCTGCAGTACAATGGTAGAATCATACCTCACTACAGCCTCAACTTTTGGGCTCAAGCCATCCTCCTGCTTCAGCAAACCAAGTAACTAATACTAGAAGCACACATCATCATGCCTGGCTAATTTTTTTATTTTTATTTTTTAAGAGATAGGGTCTTACTCTGGACCCAGACTAGAGTGTAGTGGTGCGATCATAGCTCACTGCAGCCTTGAACTCCTGGGCTCAAGCGATCCTTCCACCTCAGCTTCCTGAGTTGCTGGGACTACAGGCATGCACCACTGAACCTGCCTCCTTTGCATTGTTTTAATGTCATCATGAGCTCATATATCTAAACATTTTTATATGTTACAAAAATTGCAGTTATTGTTATTTTTAATGATCAAATTGTTCTGTCTTCCACTGGAAACCATTCAGGTTGGTTTCTATATCCTTTTTGACAAAACCTAAATAGTGTCATGCTTTCTGGCACGACAGAAAAAAAGCTGTGAATCCTCTTTCTTGATGTATAGAATTATATTTGGATGATATATAGAATCATCTATATAATTTGGGGCTCACCGTGTATATTTCCTGACACAGAGTCAGTATGAGCTGTTTCTTCAATGAACCCTGATTCCTCTTCATGGAAAATAGTGTTTAGAGACCACAATCTGACGCTGTGGCAATTAGTTTGCTAATGTGTTCATATTTTCTAAGAGTTTTCTATGATCAGAGCTGTTAAATAAATATTTGTTAAGAAGAATTACATCATGAGTTCACATTAACATTTCAAATTCAAGTATAGGCTTATACGGTTTTTATTTATTTTATTTTATATTCATATCTATTTTCCCATATGCTGAAAATCTTAATTTGCTTTATTCTAAAATATTTATTATGGTGCTATGTATGGACTGAATATTTGTGGTCCTCCCCGATAAATTCATATGTTAAAATGCTAATCCCAATGTGTTAGTATTTGGCGATGGAGCCTTTGGGAGATAATTAGATCTTGAAGGTAGAGCCTTCCCAAATGGGATCAGTGCCCTTTTAAGAAAAGGCCAGAAAACCAGCTAACTCTTGTTCTGCCATGTGAGGACACAGCGAGAAGGCAGCTGTCTACTAGACAGAAGAGGTCTCTCACCAGAACCCAATCATGCTGGCACTCTGATCATGGACCTCCAGTCTCTAGAACTATGAGAAATAAATTTCTGGTGTTAATAAGCCACCTGGTTTATGGTGTTTTGTTACAGCAACCTGAACTAAATAAGACATATAGTTTCATAACATTATCAATATTATTACTAACAATATGGTTACTGAAAATGCTTTTAAGATTTATGTGTAGCTGCTTTTGCTCCTAAGGTATATCCCACCAGGGATGTATAGTTAAATTATTGTGTTTTACAATCACTTGAAATAATTCCTTTCTGTGTGGTTAAGGTAATGTTACCATCTCAATGTAAGTTAAATTCATCAGTTTCACTTGTGTTTTGATTTTTAGTGATTGCTTTGGCATTTAACCTTTTAATAATTTATAAAACAGCATTATGGTTCCAAAGACAAATATACAAAACACATTAGATTTATATAGATTTAGCTTCCTTTCTTGTTCTTTTCACCCTGGTTTCTCCCTTCTCATAAGTTGCCATTTTTATTATTTTTGGCTTATCCTTCCAGTATTGTTTTAAAATATAGACATAAATACACATTCCTATTCTCTCTACATATCAGATTAAAGCTATCATACTGTATACATTATTCTGTACTTTGTTTTTTTAACGTAACAGTAGATCCTGGAGATCACATAATAGCAGTACATATGAAGATTCCTCATTCCTTTATGTAGCTATAAGATTTTTTTTTTTTTACTCTGTGGCTATGAGTAGGTTATTCAGTCTCTAAAGAGAGTACTTTCATGGAACAGTGTCATGCAGCAAGCCTGGGAACGTAGCAACCAGGGCACTAAGAAAGAGTGTCAATTCCAAGTTATGGGCAGTTATTTGCTTAAAGAGAAAATTATTCAAATAGTGAAGGCATCATTTCAATACTGAGCTGCTTGTGGCAAAAATGAATTGCATACTCAAACCAAAAGTGGGATAAATTAATATAATAGGGGAAAATTGCAACCATTGAAAGATACTGATACCTTGGTTTATTAGGAGAAAAAAATCTTTACTTTGGTAGGATAATTGCTACTTGTAGAACTGCCAAATACAGGACTGAATGAAAAACACTCAGGCATACAGTAACTACCTCAGAGTCTTTTAATTCCACATACAAGGTAGATTTTAATAATAATATATATATTTTTTAAATTCAGAAGATAAAAGGGCTTACTTAACAGCAGATTTGAGCAGGCAGAAGAAAGAATCAACAAACTTGAGGACAGATCAGTCAAGATTTTACAGTCTAAGGGACAAAAATAAGAATCAAAAAATGAAAACAGCCTCAGAGACCTGTGGAATACCATCAAATGTAGCATCATATGCATAATGGGGGTCCCAGGAGAGGAGAGAGAAAGGGGCAGAAAGATTATTTCAAGAGCTAATTGCTGAACACCTCCCACATTTGACAAAAATACATTAATCTACATATCCAAGAAGCTCAAGAACACCTTCTCTAGTTTCTTTCTCCAAAGGCTTGGTGTCCTTCAGGGAGGCGCTCCCTAGTTTCTCACCTCCCTGAGATAGGGTAACCTCTGGGTCTAGAGACCAGAAGTGTTGGGCAGGGTGGTGAGAAGGTCTGCTCTTTTAAGTTGAGCAGGCTGGACTCTGTACAAAAGTGTATGACCAAGAGAGTTCAAGGGGGCTATAGCCAGTCCATTCTCCACTCCCCAAGCCATATACCTGCTTCAGGGTTGCCTCTACCCAGAAGAAGAGCCATCATTTTCTAATCTACCTAACGTCTCAATCTGCTTTCCAAGCCCTGTGCCCATGGGGTTGCATGTAGTAAAGGGACAACTTTTTCTAACTCTCACAAAGGCACTTTCTGGATTAGTATTGGTCCTGATGTCGAAACAGTAAGGAAGTGGTGGGACTCAGGGAAGACAGAAAAGTCACTTCATAGAGGTAGATACCCATGTAGGACTTGAGGATTACTAAAACTCAGGACATCCCTAAGCCTTACCTTCAACTCTGCCTGAGCTTGAGAATCCAACCATGAGAGTGGCTCTATTAGTTTTAATGATTCTAATAGGCTTTTGTCAAAATACTTCTTTGTTACCTAGGTAAACCAACCCAGACCTAGCACGGTGGTTAAGGGCTGTGTGATCTTGAGCAAGTTCCTTTCATTTTCTGAGTCTCAGCGTTTTCTTCTATGAAAAGGAACAATAGCAATGCCTACCTCAGAAGGTTTTCTTATGAAGGAAAAAAGAATTTAAGTGCTTAGCAAAGTACTTGGCATATAATAGATTCTCTATATATGTGAGCTATTATTCATGCTCAAAGTGTTGCCAAAGGCAGGGGGCAGTGTGTGACTCCTGACATAGTGGTCCTAACTGTACCTTCCATTACCAGAAGGGCTGGAGCCTCCTGGAATACAGTGTTTTCCCTGGGGGCATTCATCCCCTTTTCTTTGGCTCTGCAAAGTAACTTCTCCTGGACTCACTTCTCTTCAGGCTACATTGGCTGGCACAGGGGCTAGTGAGTACAGTTCTGGCCTCTTGGAGACGGAAAGGGTTTCAGAAGGCCTCTGGCTTTCCAAAGACCACTGTGTGAACAGGCTTCAGATCAGGATCATAGGGGGTACTTAGTAAAATGCAGATTTCCCAAAACCTTCCTACAGAGATTCTGTTTCGGGAAGCCTGTGTTGGACTTGGAAATCTGTGCCTTTGACTAATGCCCTAGATGATTCTTCTCCTCTTCCCCACACTCCAATGCCTACAATTGTGGAATGCACCTAGGGCCCCAACCACCTACACCAGAGATAAGAAGGCAGGTTGACGGGTAGGCAGGCTCTGGCTGTCAAAAGGTTTGTCCTCATCTAAGGCTGCTTCTTCTGCCTCCCATAACTTAGTAACATCACTAGGTTTGAGCTTCGAAGTCTCAGTACAGAAACCAGTTTTCTCCTTTATTCTCATTTCACCAACAGTGACAGCCATGCACCTCACTACTGAAAACAGCTCCTGTCTCCATCCAGCCCTCTTCATGCTTTGTTTCTCCAGACTGAGCAACCTTCCTACCTTCTGTGTAACTAACTGGCTTAGAGATATTACTGCCTCACAAGGGGGCTAGGAAACTGAGCTCTTGCCTTCAGCTTTCATTGCTTTTCCAGGCATGGCAGTGCAGTAGTAGGTGGCAGCTGTTCCCAAAGTGTTCCCATTCTCTCTCCCTTCCTCCCTCCTTTCTTCTCTTCCTCTGATCCTGTCCGAGACTGACAGGCGATATGGGAGCACTGTCAGTTTGCTGCTTTGAATCCCCCAAAACCAACATGTTAAACATTGCTCTATACACTTCATACAGAGGGCACATTAGTTTTGCTTGGTGAGCACACCCTAATTGGGTTCCCAAAGGGAAATTCTAATGCCAGTGCAGAGAATTAAGAATGAGCCAACAGATGGGGTGAGAAGCATGATGAGGAGGGTGGCAGCCAGGGCCACATCTTCTGGAGTCTGTATCAACCATGAGACTGACAGGCTGGATCTGGGGGAAGCAGCTAAGTTCCCAGTGGAAAGATTGGATCAGGTGGCAGAATGAAGTCATTTTTCAAAATATTTACCAAGTAAATCTCTGCCCACTCAGGGATACCTTTGCAGAATATGAAAACAGCCACTTTGGACCTACTATTTTGTTTTGTTTTGTCACTTTTGGGGGTCTGGGGAAGGAGGATATTTTCCTCCTGGGTTCCTTGGACATAGACTCAAGTCGTGAGGCCCATATCCCTACCTAAGACATCCCAGCCTAATAATCCCCAGCCTGTGGGTTGCGGACTCCTTACTGCAAGTAGTCCACAAATCCACCTACTTCAATGTTTCATACTTTTGTAATTGGGTAATAAACTTTCTGAGGTACCCATTTTTTCCCCCCGAGAACCTTCTTTGAAGTCTCAGTTCTTAGTTTTTCTCTTTTCTCTAAGCAAGAATTATTCCCTTAATGATCTCATCCAGTCCCCAAGCTTTACTATCTTAATCCCTTCCCCCCAGCTCCACTGCCAAACCCTCTCCACCTGCAGCCTTTGGCATATTAACACCTTTACATCATCCTTGGCACTTCTCTTTCTCTCACATCCTACATGCATCTGTTAGAAAATTCTGTTAGTTCTACTTTCAAAACACTATGTATCCGGAACCTAACTGCTTCTCTCTACCTCTATGTTACTGCTATCATCCTAATTGGAGCCATTATCCATCTATTCCTGGATTTATGCAAAAGTTCCCTGTTCTGTCTGCTGCCAGCCTTCCCATTTAAAGTTTGTTCTTAACAGCCACGTGATGCTTTATTCTAATTGAAATTTTTATTAGGTAATTGTAGATTCACATGCAGTTGTAAGAAATAATTCAGAGAGACCCATTAACACTTTGCTAAGCTCCTCAAATAGCAGCATTAGCATTTTGCAACACCGTAGTATAATATCACAACCAGGATACTGACATACTGATACACAAATTACTGATTTGATTCTGATTTCTCCAGTTTTACTTTATACTCGTGTGTGTACTAAGTTCTATACAAGTTTATCATGTGTAGATTTGCATATTTAGCACCAGTCAAGATACAGAACATTTTCACAAGGATCCTTTGTGTTGCTCTTTTATAGCCATACACACAACCCTCCTGTGCACCTCACAGCCCCATCCCTAAACCCTGGCAACCACTAACCTGTCTTCCATTTCTAATATTTGGCATTTCATAATGTTATATAAACGGAATTATACAGTGTGTCACCTTTTGGGATTGGCCTTTTCGGAAATTTAGCATAATTCTCCAAGTTGTGTTTATCAGTAGTTCATTGCTTTTATTGCTGAGTAATATTCCATGGTGTATTAGTTTAATAGGGCTGTCATAACAAAGTACCACAAACTACGTGGCTTAAAACAACAATTTGTTGCTGCACAGCTCTGGAGGCTAGCTGTCCCAAATCAAGATGTCAGCTCTCTCTGAAACTGTCTTGGTAGAATCCTTCCTTGTCATTTCCTAGCTACTGGTGGTGGCTGGCAATCTTTTGCTTGCAGCTGCCATCAGTCCAATCTTTGCCCACATTATCACATGACCATCTTCACGTCATCTTCCCTCTGTCCATGTTTGTCTCTGTGTTCAAATTTCCCCTCTTTATTTCATTAAAGAGAGGATGGCAAGAGAACTTCTGGGCGAAAGGGGGATCAAAGAGGAAGCTTAAGTGTCTAGGTTATATCACTGAGCAGCAGAGGCTCTGAAGGGCAACAGGGGCTTAGAGTCTTTAGCCCTATGGTTTGTCTTATCTCTGGCTAACAGGTGTTGGATGCAGTTTTGTGGAGTATGCAAAGCTGGAAAGCTCTAAATGGGTAAATATCTGTTTATTTGAGCTACATTTATAACAAAAGAATATGTGAAAATTTGAGCTTAGTACTGGTGGGCTTTTGAGCTAATAGGTCCTGACTTGCTGTGAAAAAATAAACAAGATAACGCTAAAATACAGAGGCCAGCTTTGTCTCATTCATATAACAGTGGGTCATATGGAAACTATATTTAACATGTTGAAGAGGTACCAAACTGTTTTTCAGAGTGGCTGCATACTCACCAGTAATGTGTGAGTGGTCCAGTTTCTCCTCATCCCTGCCAGCATCTGATGTTGTCACTATTTTTTATTTTAGCTAAGCTGATAGTAGTGTGATTTTTTCACATTTCTTTAATTGCTAATAATGTTGAATATCTTTTCATGTACTTATTTGCCATCTATATCATCCTCAGTGAAATGTCTGTTTATGTATTTTGTCTATTATTTAATTGGATTTTTTAAACTGTTGAGTTTGGGTTACTTATGTACTCTAAATATTTTCCTTTTCTGGATATGTAGTTTGCAAATATTTTCTCCTACTTCGTAGCTTGTTGTTTCATCCTTTTAATAGGGTCCTTTGCAGAGAAAAAAAGTTTTTTTTTAAATTTTGATGAAGTCTTATCAATTTTTCCTTCTATAAATTGTATTTTTGGTGTGAAGTTTAATACATCCTTGTCTAGCCTTAGACTCTGAAGATTTTCTCCTATTTAAAAAAAACTTTTTTTTTCCTCCAAGACAGTTTTATAATTGAGAATAGATCAATATCCAGTGTTTACATGATTATGATGAAACAACTATTATTCCTAGCCTAGTCATGTTATGTAATTACATTTCTTACAGAGCTCCAACATTTTCCCCCCCTTTTTTGACACAAGGTCTTGCTCTGTCACCCAGGCTGGAATGCAGTGGTATAATCACAGCTCACTGCAGCCTCAATCTCCCTGGCTCAAACAACCCTCCTGCCTCAGCCTCCCAAGTAGATGGGACCACAGGCACCCACCACCATGCCAAGCTATTTTTATTTTAATAGAGATGAGGTCCTGAACTCCTGGACTCAAGTCATCCTCCTGCCTTGGCTCTCAAAGTGCTGGGATTACAAGCATGAGCCACTGCGCCAGGCCTCTTTGTTTTCTAGGTTCTGATGCAACCCTCAACTCTCCACCAGGCATGCAGATCTCTTGAAAAGTTTTATAGTTTTACATTTTCCATTTAAGTCTGTGATCCATTTGAACTTTATTTTTTCCAAATAAACTCTTTTTTTTTTAATTGCATTTTAGGTTTTGGGGTACATGTGAAGAACATGTAAGATTGTTGCATAGGTACACACATAGCAGTGTCGTTTGCTGCCTTCCTCCCCGTCACCTATATCTGGCATTTCTCCTCATTTTATCCCTCCCCAACTCCCCATCCCCCACTGTCCCTCCCCTATTTCCACCCCCACAGACCCCAGTGTGTGACGCTCCCCTCCCTGTGTCCATGTGTTCTCATTGTTCAACTTTTATAAGGTATGAGGTTTAAGTTGAGAGTCATTTACTGTCTATGAACGTCCAATACCTCTAGCACCAGCTGTTAAAAAGTTTATCCTTCCTCCATTGATATATTTTGACAACTTTGTCAAAAATTAGTTGGACACATTTGTATGGGTCCATTTCTGAGTTCTCTATTCAGTTCCATTGAGCTATGTGCCTATTCCTCTGCCAATTCCACAGTCTTGATTATTGCAGGTATATATTAAAGCTTTAATATTATTTAATATTTATTTATTATTTAGAATAATAGTATTTAATATTAAAGATTTAATATTAGACAGAGTGATTCTCCCTACTTTGTTTTTCTTTGTCAAGATCGTTTTACATATTGTAGGGCCTGCACCCATCCATATAAATTTTAAAATAAGCTTGTCCATGTCTACAAGGAAACTTTGCAGATATTTGTATAGGAATTGCATCAAACCTATAAATCATTTGGAGGGAGAATTGACATTTTTACTATGTTGAATCTTCTAATCCATGAGCACGTTATTCCATTCTAATTATTTAACTATTTAAAAAATTTCTTTCATTTTGTTATTTTCAGCTTACAGATCCTGTTCAAGTTTTGTTAAGTGCATATATCAGTATTTCATTTTATTTAGAGTGATTGCAGATGGTATTGTGTTTTAAATTTCAGTTATACATGTTCATTGTTAGTATACAGAAATGCAATTTATTTTTGTGTGTTGATCTTATATCCTGAGACTTTGCTGAACTACCTTTAAATTCTAGGAATTTAAAAAAATTCCCTCAGATTTACTACTTAGGCCATCATGTCATCTGTAAACAGGGAAAATAGGAATAATTTTATTTTTTCCTTTCTAATCCCTGGGTCTTTTATTCCTTTTGCTTGCCTTAATGCAGAGGCCAGAATTTCCACTACTATGTTGAATGAGAAAGGCAAGAGTACATATCCTGGCCTTGTTCTCAATTTTAGAGGAAAGCATTCAATCTTTCACCACTAAGCATTGTTAGTTACAGGTTTTTTTTTTTTTTTTTTTGTAAATGCTCTTTATGAAGTGCTCAATCATATAAAGAGACATGCTGTGTTAATGGATTAGAAGACTTTTTGGAGAGTTAACATAGTAAGTATGTAAGTTCTCCCCCAAACGATCAATGAGTTAATTACTCTCCTATTCCTATTTTTCTAAAACTTTTTATCATAAATGGGTATTGGATTTTGTCAAATCTATTTTCCACATTAATTGATATAATCATGATTTTTCTTCTTTAGCCTGTTGGCACGGTGAGTTAAATTATTTGATTTTCAATTATTTAACTAGTTGTGCATACCTGGAATAAATTTCACTTGTTATAGGTGTATAATTCTCTTTTTACATTGTTAGATTCTGTTTGCTAACATTTTGTTGAGGGTTTTTGCATCTAGTTCATCAGAGATCTTGTTCTGTAGTTGCTTTTTTTGTATTATCTTTACATGATTTTTGGTATCAGGGTAATAATGGCCTCATAAAATGAGTTGGGAAGGGTTCATCCATCTTCTATTTTTTGGAAGAGATTTTGAAAAATCAGTATAAATACTTGTTTGGGAGGTTTTCTGGGAGGTTTTAAATTATGAATTGGTTCTTTGATGATTATAGGGATATTCAGATTGTGTATTTCATCTTGGTTCAGTTTTAATACTTAGCGTTTTTTGAGGAATTGGTCCATTTTGTCAACTTTGTGTGTATAGAGTTATTTGTATTATTCCTTTATTCTCTTTTGATGTTTTCAGGGTCTGTAGTGATATCCTCTGTTTCATTCCTGATATTGGTAATTTTTACATTCTATCTTTTTTTCTGTCAATTTTGCTAATGGTTTGTTAATTTTATTAGTCTTTTCAAAGAACCAGCTTTTTGTTTCATAAATTTTATTTATTTTTCTGTTATTAATTTCATTAATTTCTGTTCTTGTGTTTATTATTTAATTTTTCCTCCTTGCTTGAATTTATTATTTCATCCTGTTATTTCTTGAGGTAGGAATTTACATTATTCATTTGAGGTATTTTCTCATTTCTAATGTAAACAGTGTTATAAATTTCCTTCTCAATATCACTTTAGCTGCTTACCACAAATTTTGATATGTTGTATTTTCATTTTAATTCAGTCCAAGGTATTTTTTAATTTACCTTTAGACTTCCTGTTTGACCCATGGGTTATTTACAAAAGTGTTGTTTAGTTTCCAAGCGTTTGTTTATCTTTCTGTTACTGATTTCTGATTTGATTCCATTTGGTCAGTGAACACATTCTGTATGATTTCAATTTTTAAAAAATTTGTTGAGCGAGGTTTTCCACACACATCAGTTAGATCTTGTTGGTTGAGTGTGTTTTTCAGATATTCTATATCTTTGATCTGTCTAGTAATTGTGTCAGGTGTTAAGAAGAGGGTGTTGAATTCTCCAACTATAATTAAGGATTTCTCTACTTCTCCTTTTATCTCTGTCAATTTTTGTTTCATACATTTTGAGATTCTGTATTTTGGTTCATACAGAGTGATGCTTTAAAATCCTAAATTAGATTATGCTTTTCTTCTGCTACAAAACCTCACAATGATTCCCTATTTCATTTAGAATGATTGATCAAGTCCTTATAATATTCCATAGAGTTCTACAAGATCTGGCCCCCAGTAACCTCTCCAACTTCATTTCCCACTGTTTTCCCCCACACTTACCCTGTTGCTGCCACACTGGCCTCCTTGAGCAGAACAGGCACATTACCTGCCTCCTTAGGGCCTTTACTATAACTTTTCATTCTGCCAGGAATGCTCCTTCACCTTGGAATGGGAGGCTGGGGCACAGTTATTCCAAAAATTGTTAGCTTTACATATCAGGGAAGCCAAAGCTCGGAGAGGGTAAACATCAACAACAAACAGTGTATAATTGGCACAGCCAGTGTATTATAGAGATCAGAAGGCGAGCCTGAAGAAGAGCAGTGACAGAAAATGAATGAAGAGGGATAAACAGCATCAGCTCTGGTTTTACATACAGGAAGAACTGATATGCTAAATTCTCTCATTTTAAAACCTCTCTTCCAGCAGCCTGGGATTAGCTCTGAAATTCCAGCAGTATACTTACTTCTTTGGGATCAGTATGCAAAGGCTCTTATAAAGGAACCCTGCAGTATAAAACTTTGTATACAGATTTTGTTGTAAAACAAACTTTGTATAACTTAGATTTCACCGAGTGATTCACAAAATTATTTGACAATAGAACATCTCCCCAACTCCATGGCTGTCTCACAATATCCATTTTGGAAAACAATCATTCAAAGCTTTGTGTTTTTAAAACACTCCTGCCAAAAGGCTAATATTATTAGAGATACACCTAGTTATTAGTGTTGCCTACTCTGTGATTAATTATTTTATCCAATTAACTTAGGAGATGCAAACTATGGCGAAAGCCTCAGTTCTCCACCTGATTTTGTAAAATAAAGTTTGATTGGAACATAGCCGTGCCCATTTGTTTCTGAATTGTCTGTAACTGCTTTTGCATTATCACGGCAGAATTAAGTAGTTGTAACAGAGATTGAATGGTCAGGAAAGCCAAAAATATTTACTATCTAACCCTTTACACAAAAATTTTGTTGAGCTCTGGGTTTACCCAATAGTAAGGCCCTGAGATTTATCTGTCGCTGCCTAACAAATGACAACTAAAGTTTGTGGCTAAAAGCAACAATTCGTTACTATCACAAATGGTTCTGTGGATTGAGCGGGCTCAGCTGGGAAGTTCTCAATTTGCTTCTCGCATTCAGTGGCAGTCGGATGGCAAGTGGAACTAGAGTCATCTGAGAGCTAAACTGGACTGAATATTCAAAATGGCTCACTTACATAGCTGGCAGTTGGTGTTAGATTTCAGCTGGGAGCTCATCAGGAGCTGTTGACCAGAGGACCTACATGTGCTTGCTCTTTTTAGGTTGAGTTTCTTACGGCATGGTAGGTATGTTCCCAGAAGGAGCACTTCAAGAGTGGGAAGTAGATGCCAGTTGTGTTAAATCCTAGGCTTAGAACTAGTGTAATGAAACTTCCACCTTTTCCAGTTAGTGAAAGCATTCTCATGAGTTCACACCCAAAAGGGACTTGAGGAATAAATTCTACTTCTGCACAAGGAAAGGGCAACAGCATACATGAAAAGACATAATTACTGCTGATTATGTTGAAGACAAACTACTACCATCTTCAATGGAGAATCAGAATGAGGTACCTAAGGAGCAGGGTGCAGCAGGTTTTCAGGGAAAGGATTTTCAGAGTGAATGAAGCCAACTGTGCTTTCACCCATTCCCATTTTATAGATAAATGTATTGAGGCTCAGAGCATTAGGAGAAGCTTCTGAAAGTCAGTGCCTGTGTCACAGTGTTGGCAAAGACCTTAATTAGCTTGCTGGCAGTGTGTGACTAACTCCAAAGAAGAGAGGGGTCTGGAGCTAACAGACTGGCATGAGAGGGCTGATGGAACCTCAGCCTTTGAATAAAGCTCCTTCCTTTCCCTAACATATCCTTATTCTCTAGGGCTCACTCAGGTACATTAGCTACTATGTAAATATCTAGGCCTTACAGACACCCTAGATTCCTGCCACTATGTCTTGTAGGCTTCTGAAGTCTTCTTCATATCTAGACTCTGCACACCAAATAAACTGTGAACACCATGAACATAGAGATCACATCTACAATTTCTTTCACTTCTAGCCTTGAGATGTCTTACATAGATGTTATATACACAGCAGGTAACAGAAATTGGGAGATTATTTGAATCCCAGCTAATTTCCCAGCATAGCCTGTGTAGGTAGTATTCTATGGCCTGGTCTCTGCACACTATTCTATCCTTATTTTTGAATTTCATCCATTTTCAGTCATTGTGTTTATGCCAGACATTCAGTCATACATATTCATTCTGTCTCTCTCTTTTCTCTCAATCTCTCTCTCTCTCTCTCTCTCTCTCTCTCTCACACACACACACACACACACACACACACACACACACTCTTCTGGCCTGATGAATATGTTCTCAATGTTTGGAGCACCCTTCCTTTCCACTCAATGTCAGCAGTACGCCTTTTTTGACATGCTTCAGAACTCAGCCTGAGTGTGTCAAAGAAAAAATGATTGATGAAACTGAAGAGTGGTAAGGCACACTTTATTCATGTGGACTGTTGTAATAGGCCTAGGGACTACCACAGTGAGATTTTGCAGTAGGCAAAAGGGATTGGGCTTAACTCTGAATACAACAAGGAAAAGTGGGGATGTATAGCTGAGCAGCAGTGGGATGGTCAGTAAATGGAAAATTACTAAGAAGAAACATCGGGGACAGGTGGGATCCTGGCTACTCTGGCCTAACACGATTCTTCCTGAAGAGAGGCCAGGGTGATCAAACATCACCTCGGGGGTGATGGAGGTTGAAGAACTCAATAAGATGTTGAAGGTGATAAAATATTGAAGGTGGGGAATTCTGGCTAAGCCAATGAACAGGATTCTTTCTAAAATTGTGCAATGCATAGAAGTTCAAAAGTCAAGGCCTAGTTGGGAAGAGCATTCATCGAAGCCTGACTAAAGTTTGATTAAGGAAAGGCTCTTTGTCAGGTGTTACTTCCTCAAAGAGATCCTTCCTGATCCCCCAAGTACAGATTAGGTACCCCTCTTTTGCATTCTCACAGCACCCTGTATTTCCACCTCTTAATAGCTATTTTCTCACTTTTCTAAATATAATTACTTACTTGTCTATCTCCTTGATTTGACTATGGTGCTGGAGGACACAGACTGTCTTTAACTTGTTTCCCTGTGGACTTGCAACAGGTCTGACACAACAAATGGATACACTTTCTCTTCAGTGATCTCTACCTTATGTCTGCAGAAGCCAATTTTTTAGTGGGCAGACACGGAGACAGTGGACAAGGAATGTGTGTCCAAAATGTCATGCAGAACACCTGCAGCCCCTCTGAACAACTCTTAAGAGCTATTGCTGGTCTTGTACCACAACCCTGATTGCAAAAACTAAAAGGCTTCTTTGTAAGGCTCCATGCATATACTGCTCCATTTTCCCAGCCTATTACCACCAACTCAGTGATCAGGATTTGCTTCAAATCCTCCAAATACACAAAAACTATGGCAGAACACTGGGAATGTTTGCCAGCTCCTGAGCTTAGGGAATCTGATCTGGGCTTTGTGACAAAAGGGGAGGGGTGCAGTAGCTTTGGGATGCCACTCAATTGCAAGAGGACAGCTAATGTTCTTGGGAGATAACTGGCCCCCTAAGGCCATTTGTCAAGCAGGATGATTATGATTAAATATAACTCACCAGTCTACAAGTGGCCCTCAGACAGCAGAAAAGATCCAGCAGGACATTGCATGTCACAAAGCAGCTCCAGGGTAGTGGACATCAACAGTTCTGTCCAATTAATTCTTGGAAACACAGTCAGAATTAATGGGGAACTTGTTGAAAGTTGATCGACACCTTCGGAAAGGTGAAATCCTTTCCTGTACCCATTAAGTGTTGTTAAGGCCATTAGCAGAAATTGGAATAGAGAAATATGACCTTTCATGTGGGAGATTCAGAGACTGAGAAGATGGACGAGATGGAAATGTACTGGCAGCTTATAATAAGCACCTGGGTGGGGAGTGATAACTAAAGATTGAAAATTGACAAATGGGTTAAACTGGCAGAGATCAAGACAGAGAGGGATGGAGGGTAGTTTGCATGCAGAGGTGGTGAGGGAAAGGAATGAGAGCATCAATAATCCAGCAGGGTCACCCACACTGAGGGCCAGATATGGATTACTTAGAAGGTAGGGAAAATTTGCTAGGTGGGAGAGTAGGGAGATTTTGTTACAAGATGAAGAGATCACTTTCTAACTGTTGAGAGGAGTAAATGATGTAGTCTCCAGGAAGTTAGGATACCAAAAAGAAATACTCCAGGCTAAAAGTCAGGAGGTGTGAGACATCTGTTTATTCAGTTGCAAAGTGACTGAATGTCTCCAGCCCTCCCCTTCCCACAGTTGGTTATGTCCTTCCAAGTGACTAACGTGAAATTTCTTTAGAAGCTATCAAGCTATACAAATGTACAGAATTATCATCATGATCATCCAACTGAATCAAGTGCAAAAGAATATTACTATAAGGAAGTATGTGTGATTTTAATTATTTCCTCTGATGGAGGTGAACATGTTTGCAGATAATCTTGAACAGCAACAGTGCCCAAATGATTTATCTTGGGGTTTACAGCCACACACCATGATATTTTGATGGAGGAAGGTCCAGGGTTGTGGGATGTGCATCAACATGCAATTTTCCCTCACATCTTGCCTTGGCTTAGATTATGAAGCCCTGACAGTGGGAAGAAATGGACCACCAGGAAGTAGTGCTTGAATTGCCAGGAGAACTGTTTACTGCAGAGACACTCCAGAATCTTCAAGCTAGGTGCATCACGTGAGTTGGCAATTTTCCACCCACCGACCTGAGTTGCGTGGTTAGATGAGGGCTTTCTCGCAGGATCCACCAGAGGCCGAGGCTTTGGGTCACAGTTATCGTTTGAATGTTGATTCTTTGCCAGGTCCTATGCTAAGCATTTTACCTGCACCATCTCATTTAATCATCAAAACTACTCTGTGGAGTTAGATTCTATTACCGTCTTCATTTTGTAGATAAGGAAACAGGATTAAAAAGATTAGTAACTCATCCAAGGTCTCATCACTAGCAAAAGACAAAACCTGGTGTTAAACTAAGGCATTAGCTCCAGAGCCTGTATACAGAACCACCATACAATACTGCCATACACATATATGAATGAGCCTGAGAATCTGAGAAAGAAGGAGATGTGACCTGCCTAAGGCCACCCAACTAGTTAGTTGTCCTATATAACATTTGTTTTTGTTCTTGGACCAGATCTAGCATGCTCACAGCAAATGAAGAATTTTAAAATTCCCCTTTTATAGATGCAGCTCAGTTCTAGTGATAATGATGATGACAGTAACAACTGCAGTTGTGGCAACTAATATTTACTAAATATTTGTTTTTGCTAAGCACCATAATAGCTACTTTATGTACATGCTCATTTATTCATTTATTGAAAAAATGTTTATTGAGAGCCTGCTATACAGAAACTAGTGTGTTCACACAAAAGCTTGTACACAAGTTGTTTGCAGCAGTATTGTTCATAATAGCCAAAAGGTGGAAAAAACCCAAATGTCCATCAACTAATGAATAAATAAATGAAATCTGGTACATCCATACACTAGAATGTAATGCAGCCACAAAAAGGAATGAAATACTGATACATGCTACAACAAGGATGAACCCTGAAAACATTATGCTAAGTGAAAGAAGTCAGACACAAAAGTCCATATGTAGTATGATTCAATTTGTATGAAATATCCAGAATAGACAAATCTATATAGAGATGATGAATAGATTAGTGATTGTCAGGATCTGGGGAGAAGGGCCAATGGGAGTGACTGCTAATGGGTAGGGATTTCTTTTCAGGTGTGATGAAAATGTTCTAAAATTGATTGTGGTGATGGCTGTATGTCTCTGTGAATATACTAAAATCCATTAAATTTTAGACTTTAAAAATGTATGATATGTGAATTATATATCAATAAAGCTGCTAAAAAAAAAAGCAATTCCATATGTCATCTCCTTTGCCTAGCCTTTCCTGAAATCCCAGACAGGGTAGTTTCTTCTTCTCAATTCCTCTAACCTCTGCCATAGCACTTATGCCCCTGTACAAAATTGTCTGCTTACATGACTTTTATTTGACTCCAGAAGCTCCCCAAGGTCAAGGAAGATGTTTTATTTATTTCCTACCTCTCACAGTGTTTCCCTGTCCTTCCTCCACCCTTTTTTCCTCCCTTAATATCTCTTCCCCTCCCTTCCTTCTTTTTTCAACCCAAATTTTTATTGGGTATCTACTGAGTGCAAAGGCACTGTGCTAGGTATTTGGGACTACAATTGTGACTAAAGAATGGTCCTTGTCCTAGTGCACTTACAGTCTAATAAGGAAGACAGACATTAAATGTGCATGATAACTGTTAGAGAGTCTGACCTAATCTGAGGAATTAGGGAACAAATCTCTCATGATGTGTTATTTTATCTGAAACTTGAATGACTAGTACAAATTAGCTATGGGGGCAGATAAACAGCATTGGGAATGTCTTGAGCCTGGAAAAAGATTGACACCTTGGAAGAAGAGAAGGAAGGGTAGTCTGGCTGAAAGGGTAGAAATGAAGGTGTCAGGGGAGTGGAGTGGGTCGTGGCTAACATAAGACTTGAGAGGAAGATAAAGGTTTTGCTGGCCAGACTAAATAATTTGCACTTTGTTCTAAGAGGGTTTTTAAGTGTGTGTGTGTGTGTGTGTGTGTGTGTGTGTATGTGATATTTTTCAAATGTTCATTGCAGCTGTTCACTTGGAGAATGTATTGGAGAGAGCACAAGTATTTTGTTAGAATAATCAAGGCAAGTAATGCTGGCGAATTGGCCTGGTGTAATTGCAGGGGGTGTTGAGAGATGTGAATGAGAAGGGTTTGGGTCATAATCCCAAAAGACACAATCCCAATGTTGAAATCTTGAAAGACCACAATCCCTGAAGTCACATTGCCAAATGATCAAAATCCTGAAAATACAATTCTGAGGAAAATAATTTTAAAATTATTTTAAAGACATTTATTTACATTTTAAAGGGTGATTTATTTGAGAATTTGAGAAACATGAAATCGTGACAGAACACTTCATAGGCTGATCACTTTACCCAATAAAATAGGCAATAATAACATATACATTTTTGCAAACATAAACACTCAGGTACACTAACAACAGTCACATTGGTATAAAAGTTATGAGAAGATGAACCATATTCATAAATAGATCCAAAAGCAAAATGTATAAATGCATATTACTATAGTTAGTAATTGTTTTCACCCAGCTTTATAACTGTGGTCATCTGAAATACTATGAGGGACAACCTAATTCTTGACAAGATTATTCAAAAACTGCCATGGGTCACCACTGCATATTACAGTCACTCAAAGAGCTGAGATCTCAAGAAATTTTACCTTTCACAAATGCATATATACAAAAAGGGCATCTCTTCATTTATTGAAAAAGTTTTAATATTTTTACAAACATACACATGCTTTTACACAAATTTCAAGGTTATGATAATGCAGTTTTGTGGAGTCAGATTTGCAAAAAGTGCATACAACACATTAAAACTCTAAAAATCTTTACACAATTATACTTTCAATATTAGAAATGATGCAAATATGAAATACATAGCATAGTGAACTGGCACTGTGTGAGAAGGGACAGAAGTCATACGTAATTGAATAATCTGACAAAGGAAATTTCTTGTAATTTTTGCCTGCATTTTCACTTCTATGATCTTTGAAACATGTGTTGCACTTGTATTTGGACAGTGGTTGTGGCCTACACATTTCTGAAGTGTATGCTGTCCATTTGAAAGTCTGGTGATTGCTCAACTGTTACAATTAAATTATTTTCTGCGGTTGCAGCACCAATAGTAATTAGCTTTTGAACTTTTATCTTTCACCATTAAGCAGCCTTGTAAACTTATCACAGCCTTTTTGCAAAGGAACATTTTTTTCAGGTCTCTTCTATTGTGTCATAAGGAGTACAGTAAGAAGGAATGACATTTAGCTTCCCCAGTACTAAATCTATATTAGTCAGGGTTCTCCAGAGAGACAAAACCAATTGGATACATACATACATATTTGAAAGAGAATTTATTAGGAGAATTGGCACCCACACATGTCTCCTTAAATTACACTCAATTTCCAAATAAAGACAGTAACAAGGCAATAATTCCACCTAACATGATGCAATATTCTATGTACAACCAAAAATTCACTAATCTTTTCCCTAGAATTCAGCTTTCAGGTTTCAGTATTTGGCATTTGAATCATTCAGGATCATAATTTTCAGGCTTTTAGATGTTAGGGGTTTTAGACCTTAGGAATTTTGATCTTTTGGGATCCAACATTCGGAATTATGGCAATTGGAACTGCGTCCTTCAGGATTATGACGACACAGTGTGATAGGTACAATCAATCAGTTTAGTGTTGGATAGGATATGGGGAGTAAGCAAGGCCTCCAGAAAGATTCCTAGATATCTAGCTGAAGCAACTCGGTGAATAATGATTCCATTAACTTCAATAGAGAATACAGCGGAAGAGGCAGGTTTGAGAGTTATGTGGAAGTAAGATTTTTTTTTGGATGATGTGGTGACATGGAAGTAGCTATTGGCAATTCAGGTAGAGAGGTTCAACAAGAATCAATTGATGTGTATGGAGCACAGGAAAGATGGTGTCTGAGCTGGAACTATAGATTTCAGAGTTGTTGACAAGTAAATAGTACTTGAAGCCATGGACTTAGCTTATTCATCTTTGTATTTCCCACAGTGCCCGGAGTGGTGTCTGACAGAAAGTATTTGTTGAATATTAAATAAGAAGATGTCAACCATAACCCCTCCCAAAGGGATGATATATATAGGACTCCAGGTTGGTGTGCACAGTAGATACACATTAAGAGCTAATGTTTCTTGAGCCCACACTATATATCAGTCACTGTTCTAAGCCTCATGCCTTAATTGTCTCAGTAATACTATGGGGTAAGTATTATCACTGTCTTTATTGTTCAAAAGGGGAAATGAAGACACAAGGAGGTCACACAGCAACTGGTAGAGTTAGGATTTGAATCCAGATAGTCCAAGTGTGGAACCAATTATTTTAACCACTGAGGTATATTTCCACTCTAACTAGTACTTGAGGCCTAAGTTATTGGTTTGTTAGTTGGTGAGTGGAGGCTGCTGTTCATGGTTGAAAATCCCTTTTCATGTATTTCTCCTTCTCTCTGGGTAGCACTTTTACCCCTATACTCCTGACATTTTTGTGCTTGCCTCCCAGTCCAGCCCCTTGGTACTGGGATAACTAGATAATCACATTCAAAGGAATGAAGTTAGACCTTACAATGGTTAGAATGTGTCCCCCCAAAAGCATGTGTTGGAAACTGAATCCCCAATGCAACAAAATTGGGAGGTGGAGCCTAATAGAAGATATTCAGATCACGAGGATGGAACCCATATGAGTGGATTAGTGCTAATTATAAAAGGGGTTGAGGCTGCAAGTTTGACCTCTTGCTTTCTCTAGCCCTGTCCTGCCCTTCCACTTTCCGTCATGGGATGATACAGCAAGAAAGCTTTTGCCAGATGTCAGCCCCATGATCCTGGACTTCCCAGCTCTCAGATCTGTGAGAAAATAAATTTCTATTATTTATAAATGATCCACTTTGTAGCATTCTGTTATAGCAGCACAAAATGGACCAGGACAGACCTCTACCACACACTATACACAAAAACTAAGTCAAGATAAATTAAAGGCTTTTATGCAACAGCTAAAAATATAAAACTCTTAGGAGAAAACATAGATGTAATCATCATTCCTCTGAATGTCAAATACATTTTTCCCAGCACCATTTGTTGAAAGGACTATTATTTTATTTACTTGTCTTGGCATCCTTGTCAAAAGCGTTTCAAAGTCCCTATGAACATCTCATTCCCTAGTTTTAACTTTTAAGATATTTGGTCACTCTATTGTTTGCCTCAACTGTTACTCACCATCTTATGCAGTAGCAGAGCTAATCAATTGCTTGGAATTGTTTTTGATAAATGCCCCCAGGTGTAAGGCTTTTCATGCTGGGAGAGTGCAGAATCAGATTAAATGCAGACGACCTTGCAAGTGGGCTTTTCCTGGGAACCACCAGACAGATTAAATAAGGACAGTTCTCTGGGAATAATTCTCAGAAAGAGCTTCACTTCCTTTCTGCTCTCTCTGCCGTCTGTCAGGCTGTTGGTTTTCACCATGAATGCAGATTATTATTTTTCAAGCCTACTGTTGTGCTAGAGTGTAGGGACTTGGACTAGGACAAGTAAAAACACCACAATCTCACTCTTCTTACAGATACTCAGTCATGTTTTTTGAATAAATGCACCCAAGATTGCTGTAAAGTCTTGGATAATTTCTAGAGCTCTGAAAAATTTGCTTCTGACAATTTTTGCTAGTTTTCTCATTACTTTTTGGAGAAGAGGAGTTTTGGAGATTTCCGCTCTGCCATTTTTCCCCTTTACTTCTTCAAACATGGTTTCCTTTAGTTCTTTAAATACATTTCTGACGGCAGCTTTAGAATCTTTGTCAAATCCAACATCTGGGGCCACTCACAGATTGTTTCTGTTGCCTGCTTTTGTTCTATACATGTGGTTGATTTTCTTCTATTTCTTTAGTTGACCATTTTTTGTTGAAAATTGGGCATTTTAGGTAACATATTGTAGCAACTAGATATTGATTTCCCTTCTCCCTCTCCAATGCTTCTTTTTGCTATTATTTGCTTGTTTAGTGACTTGATTAAACTATTTTAGTGAAATCAATTTCTCCCTCAGTGTGAAGTCTTCAGTGCTGATCTTCAGAGAGCATAGCCTTGGGCATGTGCACCGTCACCCTGGGGTGCCAGTGGTTTTATTGGAGCTTTCTTTCTCTATCTCTCTGTTAAGTTATGTGCATTGTTGGAATCATACCCAGCTGTGAAGTTTCACTATTTGCTGGGTGATTGCTTTATTGTTTTTGACAATGTCCTGGGATATAAATTGTTTCACAGTGAAATCCAATTAAATCTAGGACCCTTTTCACAGATAGTATTTGAGGCAAGTCTTTGAGGTTTGTTCAGATCTCAGGAGGGTGAATCGTTGCTGTCTTCTTCTCTGGTTCTCTCTGGTGAGCTAGTTTGCCCATGTTTTAAATTGTTGATCTTAATTAAGAGAATTCCCAGTCTCTTAATTGCTTACCACCAAATATCCATTGTTTTTGAAAGTGCCCTTAGGCTTGAACTTCTAAAGCCTGTTTCAAATAAAGCTATTGACTTTAGGGAAAGCTTCAGAGCTGTCTGTTCTTATGACCTGCCTCTGCTGCTGAGCCGAAATCTCTGAGCCACAGCTCCAGAGCTGAGTGCAAGGACAGTGGCCCACCTTTCCTGGAATGATAGTCATGCTTTATGATGAGGCTGTAGATGAGTCATGCTTTATGATGGGGCATGCTTTATGATGAGTCATGCTTTATGATGGGGCAGTAGACTCTGGTTTTCTCAGCTTGCCTCTCCCAGTGTTGAACCTCTGCCCTGTGAGTGAGATGGGGATAAGGACAATTAGTGCCCCAGTATTCTTATCCTTTCATACCTGGGGGTAGAGCCTCTGCCCTATGATCGTGTCCGGGTGGAGAAAGGGATACATCAGCTTTTTTCTTGGCTACACTCATCTTTGCAACTCATAGTGAAGTTATGGGGGGTGATGACAAATACTGGTGGCTTGTCCCTCCTGGTGAGATATTGAATCACTTGACTAGAAGCTGAAGGGAGAGGAAGCCTTGTCTTCTTGGCCTTATGCATCCAGAATGAAGTGTCTGTCACGCTCAGCTGGGGAAGCGAGATGGAAAGAATGGGTTATGTCTCAAGTGCAACAAACTCTCACTGTTCTTGTCAAGATGTAGTAGATTTTCTTAAATAAATATTTCTTTACTTGCTATCTTGCCTTAGGACAATTTTGAGAGACTTAAATTGTTGTTTTTTAAAATAACTTTTATAAGTTGTCTTACTCGCAAGTGAATATCTTCACTGTCATATACTTTTTCGATGCCTGCTTTTCTCTGTAACCTGAGGGGGATTCTGAATTCCAGAAAAACACCATTTGCAGTTGTCAATGCTGTAATACATTGTGCCTGTATAACATCATCCCTAGACAATGTTCCCAAATAGATGTTAAGTTCTTAGAGGAGAAGGACTGGATCTAATACAACCATGACACCCTGTATACTTGATGGACCTGAAGAATTTATCTAAAGAATGATGCACAAATAGACAGCTATATCTTCTATTTGAGAGTAACCTCAACAATGGAGCATAACTGCCACTCCTTAAGTCTAGGCACTGTGTAGTGACTTTCCATACAATATGGAAAGGGGAGGGAGAGCAACCTTATAATGGACAAACTTGATAAACATGATCTCAAGCTAGTTGATCAAGCTTAACAACAATAAGACATGTTATATTAATAGTGTATACTCTTGATATGATGTGAATGAGAATGGTACTTGACCCCTGAGGTCTTCCTGTCAAAAACACATTACTCCAGTTTGGTCATGAAAAAAATATCAGACAACTCTCCGTTGAGGAACGTTATGCAAAATACCTAACCATCACTACTCAAAACTTTTAAGGTCATCAAAAACAAGAAGCAACTAAAAAACCATCACAGCCAAGGGGAACTTAAGGAGATATTATGGCCAAATGTGATGTGGCGTCCTGGATTGGATCCTGGAACTGAAAAAGGACATTAGGTTAAAAACTAAGGAAATATAAGTAAACCATGGACTTGAGTTAATCATAATGTATTATTAATATCAGTTCACTATGACAAATGTACCATACTCATGTAAGATGTTAATAATGGGGGAAACAGGGTGTTGGGTATATGAGAGCTTCTTGTATTATCTTATCAGCTTTTACCAAAAACAGTTCTAAAATATAAAGAAGTTTATTTGAAAAAACAAAAAGAAAAGAACAAACCTCTACTACAAGGAGGCAGGCCTTAATGCTGAGCAGAAAAATACTCAGTCGACCTGAGATTCTGTTTTCCTTGGAATCCCTTGTGGAATGGGGACCATGGATACCCAGAGAAAAAGCTAGCTAGGGTAGAATCAGAACTCTGTATTTTTTTGGCCCAGTAGTTTCTTTCCTATGAATCTTTCTTAAGGAAACAGCCAGATGAATACGCAAGTATGATTACTGCAGAGTGAAAAACTGCAACATCCTAAATGTCCACACGGGGGTGGTATCTCACTATGTTTGTTTTATAGCGCATCAGTCCAGTAAAATGCTCCACATACACAAACAGGAAACGCTGCGTACCATATTCCCTTGGAAAGTCCAACCTACATTAGTGTAATAAGGCTCTGAGATGAGTCATGCTAAAAACAGTGTAAAGCTCTGTTAGAAATAGGGTTTGAAATTCACTTAACTATGGATCATTTTTTATGCTTTTTTAAACCAAATGCTACTAACGTGTTCACATTTTGTAAACTGTTACACTATAGGTTGCGTTATACCGATTATAAAATATGTTTCTATTGGCATATTATATAGCAATGAGTGAAATCATGCTTTTTTGAGACTAATGAATTGAGAAAATAGTCACAATTTTAAATAAGGAAAACAAGATACATTTGTATATACAATATAATCTTAATTATTTAATGTTTTCTGTATATAGGAAAAGGACAATTAAAAACTATAAATGGTTATCTCCAGGTTGTGTAGTTTCAGGTGATTTTTAAATTTCTTCTTTATAGTTCTTTAATTTCATAGTGGTTTACAAAGTAAACATATTATTTAAATAATCAGAAAAGAAAACACATCATAAAGCAATATTTTGTAAGCTAAATCATTCCTACCCCTCATGCACTCTAAATTACTTTTTGTTATAAATAAGTATTTGTCAGAACTTTTTGAAAAGGCCAGATTATATAAGCTCAGGAAAGGGAAGGACAGAACATCTTGGATGGGCTTGATTCAGCTCGTGGAGCATTATAAAAATAGAGCATTTCTCTCCTGTGGCCAGCAAGGAGTTGGCCACAGTAACCTGAAAGAATGAGTAGTCCAGGCTGCTAAGCTGATGCTATTTTTTGGCTAATGCTGGGCTGTGATGTTCTTCTTTGGCTAATGCTAGGCTGTGATGTTCTTCTTTGGCTAAAGCTGTACTCTACCATCTCAGATGGCATTTCCTTACAAATAATTGTTTTTCTTCTTGAGAAAAGAATGAACACACAGGACTTCAGCCTACTTCCCCGTGTCAAAGTGACTTCCAGAGGGCAGAAACTTCATCTTTTTGTTTGTGTGCACGAATTGCTTCCAGGTTCCTCCCACAAGACTCCTACACTAATGCAAAAATGTCTGCTCCTTCTCAGGTGGCTGGAAGTGGAAGGGCTGAGCTGGCTTCTTTCAGTGCCTCTCTGTGCAGAAACTCTGTGGCACTTACCAGTGTCTGGCTGGCATGGGGCTGAGCACTAGCATGTGCAGGGTAGGAATTGCTGGATAAATGACCTGAAATGCATTTTCAGGTAATCAGTTTCATTTGTAGAGACAGCATTCAGCCAACCTGCAATGTTATATGACATGACATGTGTGAGAATAAAGTGCAAGATGGTAGAGAATGAGGGAAGCTCAGTAATAATCCTAGTTCTGCTACCAATTCTTTGTGTGATCTTGGACCATTGCTTCCCCTCACTGGGCCTCAGTTTCCCCAAATATAAAACAAGTGATTGGTCTATGAAACTGGTTCCCTGATGTGGCTATAATAAAACTAAAACTCCTTTACATGGACCCCAGGGCCTTGAATGATCAGGCCTCTGTCTCTCTCTTTGCCTTCATCACTGACTAGTTTCTCCCTTGCACTATTCCGACCATACCTCAGGACCTTTGCTCTATCTCTTTCCTCTGCCTGGAAGACTATCTCTCAGTATCTGTCCCTGGTTTTGTACCTGGATGTCAGCTAAATGTCACCTCCTCATAAAGGCCTTCCCTGACTACCTGCTATGGTTATGGATTGTTTGTCCCCACCAAAACTCATGTTGAAATTTGATACCCAATGAGGCAGAGTTGAGAGGTGGGGCAGAGTGGGAGGTGTTTGGGTCATGGGGGCAGATCTCTCATCAAATGTTTAGTGTTGTTCTCACAGTAGTGAGTGAGTTCTTGTTCTTGCAAGACTGTATTCATTTCCACAGGAATGGAATAGTTCCCCCAAAAGTGGATTGTTGTAAAGCCTGGATGCCCCTCAGGTTTTCCTCTCATGTCTGCTTCCCCTTTGACCTTCCCAACCATGTTATGACGCAGCATGGAAGTTATTGCCAGAAGCCATGGTCATGCCCTTAAACTACCCAGCCCGCAGAACTGTGAGATAACTGAACCTCTTTTCTTTATAAATTACCCAATCTAAGGTATTCTGGTACAGTAACACTAAATGGACTAAGATGATACCTTATGGAATGAGGTACCCATTACTCTTTCTCTTATTACCTTGTTTCATTTCATTCCTGGAAATCGTCACTTTAATATTTATCTTATTTATTTTATTGCTGGCTTATTTATTGTTTGTCTTCCCCCACTAGACTCTTCAGGGAATCTTGTTGGTCTTGTTCTACATCCTTTCTGACTAGAAAGATGACTGGCACACAGTAGGTAATTGATAGATATATGTGGAATGATTGAGGAGGCACCTGACGTTTGCTTATTTAACAAGCACTGTATGCCAATGTTTCTATAGTGCTTTGCAAATTTCAACTTATTTAATTTTCATAACATCCCTATGTATGAGGTAGACACTACTATTTTTCACATTTTAGAGATAAGGAAACTGGAGCAAAGAGAAGCTAAGTAACTTGCCCAAGGGCTATACTATAGTTTACATTAATTATGTCTTCTAATCCTACCAACAATCCTACAAAGTATATACTATTTTTACTTCATTTTATAGATAAGAAAACCAAGACTTAGAAAAGTGAAGCAACTGAGTAGGTGAGAAAGAAGGAGCTCGAATCCAGACTGTCTGACTCCAGAACCCTGCTTACTCATGACTTGATGGCTGTGGCTGTCTCGTAACTGCCGTATGTGATCATTCTTTTTTAAAACATGTTTTTATTTCAATAACTTTTGTGGTACAAGTGGTTTTGGGTAGTTGCATGAATGAATTATACAGTGGTGAATTGTGAGATTTTAGTGCACTTGTCACCTGAGTAGTATACATTGTACCCAATATGTGTTTTTTTATCCACCACCTCCCCCACTCTCCGCCTTATGAGTCTCCAAAGTCCATTATATCACTCTGTGTGCCTTTATGTATCCATAGCTTAGCTCCCACTTATAAGTGAGAACATGTGGTATTTGGCTTTCTATTCCTGAGTTATTTCACTTAGATGATGGTCTCCAGTTCCATCCAAGTTGCTGCAAAAGACATTATTTTTGTTCCTTTTTAAGGCTAAGTAGTATTCCATGGTGTATATATACTACATTTTCTTTATCCACTCAATGGTTGATGGACACTTAGGTTGGTTCCCTATCTTTGCAACTGTGAATTAGGCTGCAATAAACATACATGTGCAGGTGTCCTTCTATACAAGGTCCTGAAGGTTAGATAGGGCAGGTATTGAGTCCACAGAGGTCATGTAGCAGACAGAGCTGAATTGAGGTGAGAGGCTGGTTTGAGGGGAAGCTGTGGTTAAGGGAGGGGGAGCCCTTTTGCCCAGCCCAGCAGGAGTACATGCTGGAGTGGGTTGGGCCTCTCTCTGAAGCTGGCTACATCCCTGCCTCCCACTGGAGACAGTTCCCTTCAGGGGCCAGGTCAAAGGGACATTGCTAGGGCCAAAGGAATCTAAGACGCAGAAAGAATCGTTGAGACACTCCAAAACTTTATCTGCTCCATGGACAACCATGACCACTCTCAGGTTGTACATCCAGTTGGATAAACATCATATAGGCCTAGGAAAGGTACAGGAGAGATCAAGAGGTAAGGCCACTGACAAACTAGAATCACTGGACACTCTGGAGAAACTGATAAGTGCACAGATACCAAAAAGATAACTCCACCCACCAAGCAGACCCATGGACTGATCTGGATGGTCAGGCTAGACCCTGGCCAGCCCAAACAAGCTGCACAGTCTAGAGAATGTATTTTCTATCTGTTTATCTTCCCTTTTCCTCCACTGTTCTGCGCAGGACCACCGCACTGCATAAATCCAATGTATGTCATTTCATTTCATAGTATATGTAAATGGTACCCCTGGAGTTGTGAATAATGTATATGGTGGCTCTGGTGCTACAGTTCACTTGTGTGTCTTTCTTTGGTCCATTCTTCTTTGTCATGTTCGGCTACAGTGGCTACGCCCCTCAACCCAGTGGTGTGCAGTGACAAACAGGCATATGAAAAGTTACTCAACATCGGCTATGTGCATTGGCTCATTTCTGTAATCGCAGCACTTTGCAAGGTTGAGGCAGGCGGATCACTTAAGGCCAGGAGTTCAAGACCATCCTGGCCAGTATGGTGAAACCCTATCTCTACTAAAAATACAAAAATTAGCCTGGTGTGGTGGCAGGCGCCTGTGAACCCAGATACTCGGGAGGTTGAGGCAGGAGAATCACTTGAACCTGGGAGGTGGAGGTTGCAGTGAGCCGAGATCACACCACTGCTCAACATCATTGATCACTGGAGCAATGAAAATCCAAACTACAATGAGATATCATCTCACCCCAGTTAAATTGGCTTATATCCAAAAGACAGGCAATAACAAATGCTGACAAGGATGTGGAGAAAAGGGAACACTTGTACACTCTTGGTGGGAATGAAAATTAGCACAGCCACTATGTAGAACAGTTTGGAGGTTCCTCAGAAAACTAAGCGTAGAGCTACCATGTGATCCAGCAATCCCACTGCTGGGTATACACCCAAAAGAAAGGAATTCAGTATATTGAAGAGATACCTGCACTCCTCTGTTTGTTGCACCACTGTTTACATAGCTAGGATTTGGAAGCAACCTAAGTGACCATCAACGCATGAATGAGTAAAGAAAATGTGGCACATATACACAATGGAGTACTATTCAGCCATAAAAAACAATGAGATCCTTCCATTTGCAATAACATGGATAGAAATGGAGATTATAATGTTAAGTGAAATTAGCCAAGCACAGAAAGACAGACATCCTATGTTCTCACTTATTTGTGGGATCTAAAAATCAAAACAATAGGACTCATGGACAGAGTAGAAGGATGGTTATCAGAAGCTGGGAAGGACAATGAGAGGGTGGAGGGATGTGGGGATGGTTAATAAGTACAAAAAAATAGAAAAAATCAGTAAGACCTACTATTGGATTGCACAACAGGGTGACTATAGTCAATAATAATTGTACATTTTAAAATAACTGTAGGAGTATAATTGGATTGTTTGTAACTCAAAGGATAGATGCTTGAGGGGATGAATACTCCATTCTCCATGATGTGCTTATTTCACATTGCATGCCTGTATCACAACATCTCATGTACCCCATACATATGTGCACCAGCCATATATCCACAAAAATTAAAAATTCCAATAGTCAAATGTTTAATGTTTAGCTAGATTGAATAATGAGGTTTTTTCTGAATCTTTTCAGCTAATATGTGTGCCAAGCATCCAGTGATCATGAGAAAACAAAGCTTTTTAATTTATAAATGTTGATACTGACAGATTGTAGGTATGAGACTGTAAACGTTTCTGATCATTTATTTTCTTATTGTTTGAAAAATTAATCACTGAAATTCCCTATTAGGTGTACTGTCGAGTATGTTTATTTGAAAATTATAAGCACATAAAGGCATTTACAGCCTTGTATGTGTTTCTGAGTCTGTCACAGGTGCAGAACTTTCACAGAAAGTGCTTTCACATTCCCAAATCCATCTTTTGCCATGGAGAGACTGCTCTCTCAGGAATCTGATTGCTCAGAAATTTGATCATTAGGCTCACTAGGGATTGCATCTGAACAGAATAAGATTGTTAGTTATATTTACAATGAAATGTCTAAATAAATAAAGAAACCTCTTTAACATTTGATTAATAGCTATTAAGATCTGCTGAAACAGGATGTTATGCTGGATGCAGCTGGTTATGAATCACAGGAGTTCAAGAGGGTTTTATACATATTATCTCTTATTTTCCCAATGCCCCTGAAAGGAAGGAATGATGATTTCCATTTACAGATGTGAAACCCAAGGGTCAGAGAAAGAAAGTTACTTGCCTAAGATCCCATTACTGGTAAGTATTAGAGGCAGCAGTTAAATATTTCCAGTACACATCGATTTCATAACCTTGAAGATCATATAAATCCAAATTAGAATGCTGTGCTAGAATATATACTAAATTATTTTTAATTCAAATTCTTCTGAATTGTGGGTAGCATTTCTAAACTTTCTTTACTTTCCTGCCCTAGAGATACCAGGGCAGAGGGGAGTCCCAGAGAGTAGCCCTTAACATTTTGAGACACTAGGGGTTCCAGAACTCGCTGAAGATGAGAGGCAGAGTGGGGCAGGGGGAGCACAGGGATAGGTGCCGAGCTAGTGTGGAAGACCTCTGGAACACAACAGGTCATCTTGATATTACTGCCAGGTGTTCATCAGTAGCTGTTCATTGGTGAGGGGAGTCCTGTGGCTTGGTGCTTTTCTTGGGCAGAACTGGCTTGGGCTTTGAGTTTTTCCTTCAAATTTCCCTGTAGAAACAGACCTGGGTCTAAGCCCTAGCTGTGCCATTCCTTCTGGCAGTGGAATCTCAAACAAGTCATTTAATCACTCTGACCTTTAGTTCCTTGTCTGGGTTGGTGTGAAGATTAAACTAGCATCTAATACAGTGCCTCGCTCACACTAAGCTCTCCATAATGAATATACTTCTTATTCCTATTGTGCTCTTGCATTTCCACCCCAGACACCTCAACACTTTTCTCAGTGTTCATTTTCCATTTGAAATGAGCCTGGAGCCTTGAGGAATGTCTTCCAGATGGTGCTAGCTCCCACTCCCATCCCTACTGCCTTCAGGCTTCAGGGCAGCCTGTCTATGTAGATCCATGTCTTGCTCTATTTTACCAGGTTTAGGCCTGCCTGTCTCTTTGCTTTGACCCCTCCATACATACATATATACCTATACCATGCCCAGGTGAAGGTGGCACTGACATGAAAAAGAGTGAAGACCCCATTTCAACAAGACTAGAATCCTGACCCAGACTTAAACACTGACATAGCCCCTAACCAAAAAAAGGGGAAGGGTTTCATCGAAGGAACCAAGCAAAGATATACAAAAGTCTACTTTAGAGCTCTCCTGCCATGCTTCATACCTGTATCATGTCTCATCCTGTTGGTATGGTGTTTTTATTGCTGCCAAAATGTACAAAGTTTCAGTTATAAAATGAATAAGTTGTGGGCACTGAATGTGTGGCATGATGATGAAAGTTCACAATACTATATTGTGTACTTGAAATTTGCTGAGATGAGATAGTAGATGTTCTCACCACACAAAAAGGTAACAGTGCGAGGCGATGAATGTGTTACCCAATTTGATTATAGTAATCATTTTGCAATATGCAGTCAGGCCTTCATTATCTGTGGGTTCCTTATCCGTGGATTCGGTCAAATGTGGATTTAAAGTATTTTTTAAAATACAAGGCTGCAACTGTACTAAACATGTACAGACTTTTGGTCTTGCCATCATTCCCTAAACAATATGGTATGACAACGATTTATGTACCATTTATGCTGGATTAGATATTACAAGTAATCTAGAAATGTTGAAAGTATCCACCAGGATGTTCATAGGTTATATGCAAATACCACGCCGTTTTATGACAGGGACTTGGGCATCCATGAATTTTAGTATCCATGGGGGTCATGAATTTTGGTATCCATGGGGAGGCCTGGAACCAAACCCCCATGGATACTGTGGGACAAGTGTATATGTACATCAAATCATCATGTTTTGTACCTTAAATTTATACAGTTTTATTTGTCAATTATATATAAAGCTGGGGGGTGGGATTGGTATTTGTCTGGAATCAGGCAAATTCTGGCTTGGCTGTTTATCTGTGTGACTCTGGGCAAGTTATTTAACTTCTCTCAGTCTCAAGTGGCTTACCAGTTAATGGAAATGATACTTAGCCCTAGCTCATTCATCTATTGAACAATGTTTATCAAGCCCCTGACTACATGACAGGCACTGTGCTAGGCATTGGGAATATGATGATGAGAGGGGAGATAAACATGAATAATAACACCCATAAATGTAAAATCGCGACTGTTCAAAGTGACAAAGGTACATGGTATCATGAGCTGGTATCTGACTTCAACAGAGAGGTAAAATGGACACGACTTGCTTGGTGATGAATTGAACTTGGAAAGCAAGGTGGAGGAATGAGTCAGGAACCATTCTTGCTTTCTGGCTGGCAACAGGTGCCATTCACCAGGGCCAGCAGCAATGGAACAGGGGCAGGTTTGGGGAAGAGTTATGGCTGGTGGGGGATACACATGTGTGTGTTGACTGAAAGCCCTTACTAGGTGTCAGGGACAGTTTTCTATTTGTCTCGTTTAATTAGATCATGACGGCAGCTTCATTAGGAGAATTACTATTTGCATTTTCCAGGAGTGGAAACAGACTCAGAGGATTGAAGTGACTTTCCCTGGATCTTACAGCCACTTAGCAGCAGGTCTGGGATTAACTTTCATTCTGTAGCCCAAACACGTGCTTTTTCCACTGCTTCACCCTACGAGGCCCAGCAAAGCCTGCAGGCGAAGGGAAGGCTGGCAGGCCAAGGGCAGGGACTCCAAGAAGGCAGAAAGGGAGGTGGGCGTAGAATGAGGGAAAGGGGAACAGAAGGAAAAAGAATTGTGGCAAAGGCAGGAGGAATTATGTCCAGTGACTTGATTAAGATTTATTATTTGAAGACAGCTTGAGCAGGCCAAACTGAGGTTCATATTTCATAGGCCTACTGCCACCTCCTTCTACCAAATTTTGGCCCTGAACCCTGAGGAGGTGGTAGGGAGGGAAACAAATGAGGAGGCAGTTTATGAGTGGCTTAAGGCCAGAGCTAAATTTGAAATTAACATGGAGATTTCAGTCAGAGGAGTCAAGTTTCCAGGGCAGTGGCTATGCCCAGCAGCTGGGGCCCCAGGAGGGATAGAAAGCTGACCTTTCCTGGCTAGTGCTTTGGCCCCAACCTTCCTGTCACCTGCCCCATGCTCCTGGCGTTCTAGGAAGCAGTGAGAATCACTCTTTTGGCTTGTGGCTTCTCATGCCATCAGAAGCAGGCTTCTGGGCAGCGATGTGGGGCAAGAACAAAGGGAGCTGGGACTGAGAAAGGGCTGGGAAGTAAGTTTAGGCAGATGGAACTGATGTCTGCCTTCCTCCTCCAGCTGTTGCTTGGCTTCCCCAAACCAGTATCCTCCTCACCTGAGCTTCTTCCTTAGCCCTGTTCTAGTTTCTTTCCCTTGGGGCCTGCCTGAGATAGATACAAGCTCAAAGTCAGGGAATCACCAATATACCTTCATGGTGTATCCATCATCACCTCAGTGTTAGGGTTCCTCTATCCTTTCTGGGTGATACATTAGGAACCTACTAAGCCAGAGTTTCCTCTGGGTTCTGACAACCTCTGGGGATATGGAATATTCTTAGAGGTTAGAGAGTTTTCTGTGATAATTTAAAAATTGTGCGATGTTTTTCCTGTGGTTTCTCTTGGATATATTTAAGGTATACAAGATGATGTTTTGACATACATCTACATAGTGCAATTGTTATTATTGTGAAGCAAATTAACATATCTAGTATTTCACAGTTTTTTGGTAGTAAGAATACCTAAAATATACTCCATTAGCAAATTTCCAGTATACAATATTAATAACTATAGTCCTCATGCTGTACATTAGCTCTCCAGACTTCTTCATCCTACATAACAGCAACTTTGTGCCCTCTAACCTACCCCTCCCCATCTCCCCTCCCTGCTGCCCATGGTAACTACTGTTCTACTCTGTTTCTATATATTCAGCTTTTTTTTGATCCCACATATAAGTGCAGTCATGCAATATTTTTATATTTGCTTCTGGCTCATTTCACTTAGCATAATGTCCTCCAGGTTCATCCATGTTCTTCCAAATGACAATATCTCCTTATTTTTTAAAGCTGAATAATATTATAAAATATTACATATTTACTTATATATAATGGAATATTACAACATATTTTAAGCCTGAATAATATTCCATTATATATATACATATTCTTTTTATATGTGTGTATACGCACACACCACAATTTCTTTTTTCCCTTTTTTGAGTTATAGTTATTTTTAACTTTTACTTTAAGTTCAGGGGTACATGTGCAGATTCTTTACGGAGGTAAACTTGTGTCATGGGGGTTTAGGAGTTTGCTGTATAGATTATTTTGTCACCCAGGTGTTAAGCCTAGTACCCATTAGTTATTTTTCCTGATCTTCTCCCTCCTCCCACCCTCCACACTCTGAGAAGCCCCAGTGTGTGTAATTCCCCTCTATGTGTCCACATGTTCTCATCATTCAGCTCCCAATTATAAGTGAGAACATGCAGTATTTGCTTTGCTGTTCCAATTACTTTATTCATCTGTTGATGGTCACTTAGGTTGATTCCATATCTTGGCTATTGTGATTAATGCAGCAAAGAACATAGAAGTACAGATATCTCTTCAATATACTTATTTCACTTACTTTGGGTATATACCCAGCAGTGGGATTGCTGTATCATATGGTAGTTCTATTTTCAATTTTTTGAGGAATGCCTGTACTGTTTTCCATAATGGCTGCCTAGTTAAAATTGTGTTCTTATCACAATTAAAGTCTAAACTGAATGATAGCCTATTATGTGTCATCCACCTGCATGGCCACCTTATAGCTAAAGGGCAGCCATAATATTTCTGGACTTTCATTTACATCTGCCTCGATGTATTAGGATCAGATTAGGCTGCATGTAACAGAAAAAATTCCAAAACACCAGTGGTATAAACAAGATAGAAGATGAATTCTCTATAATGTCCAAAAAGTTCAAAGATAAGATGTTCAGGTTTGGTGTGGTAGCTCCATGTTGTTAGGTATCACAAATCCTCCCAGATCTCTGCTATGCCATCCCGAAGCCGTGACCTTCATTCTTGTGATCCAAGCTGATTGCCATAGCTCCAGCTAATTAATACTTGCTCATCCAAGTAGTAAGATGGGGGAAAGGGCAAGGAAGGACCAGCTCCCTTCCCTTTTAGACGATCCCCAAGAAATCACAAAAAACACTTCCACTTGTATCTCATTGGCCAGAACTTGGTGGTATGGCTATAAGGGAGGCCGTGGAATATCGTATGCATTTTAGTTGAGCAAAGGGGTGGGTAGTGGGATGGATAACTAGCAATCTCAGCCACATTTTTGTGTAAAAGAACTCATTACCTTCACAATGTCCTACTTGCATTGTCAAGGACTAATGAGGAAAGAACATAGGAGGACTTAATACATAAATGACGGCTTAGTCCAGTGAAGGCCAAATGATGTCCCTGAGGGCTGTAGGAATGACAGCTTAGCAGTAGATCTGATGGGGAAAAAAGTGGTGCAAGAGCTGAGTCATTGCCTGGCTCACAGTAATATAGCATGACGAACTCAAAAGAACCTGTATTGCAGTCGGCACCATAGTCACGATCTGAACAGCAATTTAATTTTAGCAAAACAACATCATCTACCTTGTTAAAAGAACTGTTGTTCATTTGATTTTTATTAGTTTTGTGGTTTTGTTTACATTTCATTTGGAACTTTATTTCAGTTTTATAATTGTATATCAGTCATAAGCATAGGGAATTTGCAGCTTATTTTGTCTTTGTACATAGTTTAACACTGTAATGAAGATGAGTCAATAATTACAATCCATATATATATATATATTACTCAGCTGGGAAATGCTTCCTGAAACCACTGGGGACCACTGTAACAGGAGGACTGTGGGAGTTAGAACCCCAAACTAAGGCAGGGTTCTTTTTACACCACCACCCCAGTGCTGGTGAGGAAGAGGTAGCATGGTCCTGCAAAACAGGTGTTGAACCTAAACATAGCATGTGATCAGAGGAGTCTAACACTGGAAGTGCTCATGAAAATCACATGGCATGCCTCCTGACGGAAGCTTGAGCCTCTCTATAAGCCAAGTGCCTGGGCCAGTGGGTGAGGATGAGGTTGGTGGTTTAGGATAACATAATGGAACATTTTGAGGGGAAGGTTGATTTATGCATTATGTTCCTGACAGCCAAGATTACTTGGGATATTTTCTGAGTATATTCATGTGAACATTTGGTAAGCAGAAAGGATCCTGGGGTCAAATATATGAAAATGTATACCCTCCCTTGGTAATCTCATTCCACTCTCCTGACCATCTGCCACAGCTCAACTTGACCTGGATGTTGCCCATCCAGGGTCCTTTCACTGCATTGCAACCTAGAGGGCAGCCTGTTTATCATGGGGCAGAGGGTTTGCAAGGGATGATATGACCTCTTTTGATACTGGGGAGTTGGATGTGGGAGTTGTTTCCAAAAGACTTGTTTCAGGCCACTTATAGATGCAGGGAAGGAAAGCTCTTCCTTTCTCCTTCTGTGGCAGCAGTAAATCTTCCTGCCCCAGCCACTGCCGCCACCCTCAAGCACTTTCTTGGATTCTCCGCCTGTTGTGAGGGAATTCCATAGGGCTCAAGATATTCTGAAAACCAAATACCATATGTTCTCACTTCTAAGTGGGAACCAAACATTGGCTGCACATGGACATAAAGATGGGAACAGTAGACACTAGGGACTACTAGAAGTGGGAGAGAGGGAGGGGAGTAAAGGTTGAAAAAGTACCTGTCGAGTACTATGGTCACTACCTGGTTGATGGGTTCGGTCAAACCTCAAACCTCAGCATCATGTAATATGCCCATGTGACAAAGCTCCACAAGTACCTCCTGAATCTAAAATAAAAGTTGGAAAAAAAAATTTTGAGAAAGGCTCTTCTATCAGGATGAAAGAAAAATCAGTGGGGGGGATACAATATAGAGAGCAAGACAGACTAAAAGAGAGAGCAAGTTATTTGTAGAGATGGCATGTATGTATATGCTAGTTGTGCTCTCTTCTTTCACAGAGAACACGGAAGCTATCAGGTGGAACACCACCCCAGCACCCCTCTACTCGCACCTACATCTCCTTCTGTTTTTTTTTTAAATGAGAACTAATAATAGTATACATAATACTTATGGGGTACAGTATGTTGCAATGATACATGTATACATTGTAGAATAAGTCAAACTATTTTTTCACAATATGGAAACAACCTAAGTGCCCATGAATGAATAAATGGATTTAAAAATGTGACACACACACACACACACACACAAGTATTTTTCAGTCTTAAAAAGGAAGGAAATCTTGTCACTTGCAACAACCTCGATGAATGTGGAGGACATTATGCTAAGTGAAATAAGCCAGGCACAGAAAGACAAACACCACATGATTTTACTCATATGTGGAATCTGAAAAAGTGAAACTCATAGAAGTAGAGAGTAGAATGGGAGCTACCAGGGGCTGGAGGAGGGGTGGACAGGGAAAGGCAGATGTGAATAAGAGGGTACAAAGTTTCAGTTAGACAGGAGGAAGAAGTTCTAGTGATCTACTGCACAGCATGCTCACTATAGTTAGTAATAATGTATTATATATTTCAAAATTGCTGAAAGAGTAGATTTTAAGTGTTCTCACTATAAAGAAAGGATAAGTACGTGAGGTGATGGATGTGTTAATTAGCCTGACTTAATCATTCTACATCTCCTCTTATTATTTCTCTTTTCCCTCAAGGCCCTACACACTGTCCCCTAGCTGTTCTTTATTCACCATTACATGCTGAATATTCCAGACATAGATGGGGTAGTTTCTGAAAAGGGCATATTAACACATGCAATACCATTTTATCCTCACAGCAATTTTCTGAGTTGGGTCTCATAATACCAATTTTAAAGATGAAGAAACTGAAGTTCAGAGATGTTAGGCAATGTAGCCAAGATCACACAGCAAGGCTGACGTTCAAACTTAGACATCCCTGGCTACTCAGCCCATTCTCCTTCAGTGTACCAGACAGGATCCCAGGTCCGTTGAAGAATGTGTTTGGTAAGTGAAATTCTGCCCATTCGGGACCCGTTAGAACCAGGATGGGGGGATGCACATGCAGTTCTGAGGAAAGAATCTTCGTGGGAACAAGATTAAAATGTCAGGCTGATGTGCCCACTGGAGGTGAGGAGAGAATAAGCAATAAAAATTAATAGTGCAACGACAGGTTAATTAAAAACCTCTGCACATGTGGAGGGAAATATTGCACGTCATCACTTTCTCTCATAATGTACAATTGTGGAGCTTGGCAGGCAAGTGGCTGGATCTTCACCTGGCACAGCGTCCCTTCCAGTCCTTTCACCAGGGCATGGGGCCTCTGCACGTATAGTTGAGGGTTGGTGAAATTCTTTTCTGAGGCCTGTTCACCCCTCTTCCGGGTTCCCCTCTTGTTGGTTACTACCCCAGCTCTGTGCCCAATCATCAGCTTCCAGTCACCCCATCTCTACTCTGGTTGAGCCCAGTTGAGGTGTAGTATCTCCTGGATGCATTTATCTCCAATAGGACGTGTCTGTGAAACTTAACTGAGGGTTTGAAGCTGCACTCATAGAATTTTAGGCATTGCTGAGGAGAGGCTTTTGGGTAAAGAGGATTTGTTGGCCTCTCTGCTCTTAGATTTCTCACCTGCATGGTGGAGCTGCCAGCTTACTTAACATGCCAGCCATTGGACTAGATTTTATATATATATATCTGATATATATATATATATATATATCAGATATATATATATATATATATGATTATATGTGATCTCATTTTATCTTCAGTGCAATCTTGTGAGGTATATTGTTACTATTTGATAAATGACAAAACTGAAGCTCAGAAAAGCTAAGTAACTTGTCCAAGGTCACACAGCAGGTAAGTGGCGGAGCTGGAATTTGAATCCAGGTAGTCTGGCTGCAGAGACCACACTCATAGCAATTACCCTCCACGGCCTCCCTCCCTACAAACAAACGAAACAAAAGCAATGATGACACTGATTGGAAAAGCATGCTATTTCTGTCCCACCACCAAAGAGATATGAAAATCCTGGTTCTATGGCCCATGGATGTCCCAACCTAAGGCTACTTCCTCCCTAATGACAGAGTATCTGAACTGCAAAGTACCATGGAGCATGTATGTTATTATGCTTCTAGAAAGCTGACTTGGGAATACCAAAGTGGGATTTTAACCTAGGCTTTCCTGACCTCTAATCTCCTTATTGCAAACCCTTAGATTAGCTCTACTTTTCACACTGGGAGCCCTGATAGGACACAAGTGGGTACTGGGAGCTAAACCTGGGCTGTGGTCAGAGTTTTTGCACATTAGATAATATTTTCCTTTGTGAACGTGTTTTCAACATATGAACATACTCATAGTATTTTTCTATCCCTTTTTGGATTATTTCTGTATCCTTGTAGGTTAAAAATAATGGCCAACAGGCATCAAGCTCTTACTCTGTGCTACGCACTTTGTTCACTGCTTTATATGGATGATCTTTTACTCCTCCACAATCCTATGAGGTAGGTACTATTATTAGCTCTATTGTACAAGTGATGCAACAGAGACTCTGGGAGGTGGAATGACTACCTCAAAGTTACACAGCTACTACGTGGCAAAGCTGGGATTCGCCCCTTGGCCTGTGTGACTCCAGATCTGAGGCTGCTCTCCACTCCTCAGGGTAGAATTTTTGAAGCAGCTAAGTGAAAGTTCATTAAATAATACAGAAATTTGTCTAGCAACTGTTCCATTGCAAAGATGGGGGAATTGATGCTGAAAAATATTCAATGAATGTCTGAAATCACAGCCTGCGGGAGCAGTGACTTGAAGCCTCCATAGTTCTTGTCCAGTCCTCAGATACTGTGAGGTCTATGAGGGCAGGGCTGGGTCTGATCCACTTACGTCTCCTGTGGCTAGCACATAATAGGGATTCAGTTAATACATTTTTGGCAATGAAACGAATGTTTCTAATGATCATTTTTCATCTGGCCTGGCTTCAATCTCCTCTTAATGCCAGGTCTTGCCTTGTTCTAGGTTGGCACCAACCTCCCTCTAACAAATATGGAATATAGATGAGGGTCTGAGCCATCTGTGCTGTTTTGTTTGATTTAAGGGCATTGGTGGTCTGACCATTCAGATTTCACCACTAGCATTTCATACATTCATTTCCCATAGTTCCACTTCTTACAGAATAAAACACATGAAGTCATAGTAATGGGAAAGCCAAGGCTATAGCTACCAAAACAAAAACCAAGGAAACAAACTCACATAATAAAAAATAGTGCCTCACAGGTACTGAGGGCTTTCCATATACAAGGCGCTGTTCTAAGACATTTGTATGTACTAATTCATTTAATCCTGACAATAATCTAATGAGATAGATGCCATTATGATCCCTATTTAACAGATGAGGAAACCGATACTCAGAGAGGACTGGCTACACAGTTAATAGGTGGTAGAACTAGAATTTTCACTATGTCTGACCATGTTTGACTCCAGTGTCTTTGTTAATAACCATAATGCTAAACTACTTACACTTATTACTATGAGACTTGTTGATGGATAGGCTGTGGGGACCGAGCCAAGGAAGGGACAAAGACAATTCCTAGGACAGGGCTTCTGTTTGATGAGGGTGGGCGCCGTCATGAGTTTGGCTTCTGAATATATCAAGTTTGAGGTGTCTTTGAGATACCCAGCGGAGATGCAAAAAAGACAGGTGGGTATGTAGTATGAAATCTAAAGGAGACGTTGGGGACTCTTCACTGTATAGGTAAAGATAACTGACATTTATTACACACGATGTGCCAGCACTGTCCCAAGAGATTTATATGGATAAATGATTCTAATTTAATTCTCATGGCAACTCTATGAAGGTGGTGCTTTATTGTACTCATTTTAAAGATAAGGAAACTGAGATACAGAGAGATTAAATGATTTACCCAGGGCCATACAACTGGTAAATTCTAGAGGCAGGATTCAAACTCTGGCAGTCTGAATCATCTGAGGTTCAGCTTCCTTAACTGTCAAATGAAGAAAATAATTTCCAGCATGCAAGATTGTTATGGAGAGTACATATGTCAAAACCCTGGCATGTAGTAAGAATTCCACAAATTAGAGTTACTACCATTAATGCACCTAATATTATTAAATAACTTATGATTGATTTGCAGATTTACAATAACACAATTATTATCCTAACAGGTAAGACCTAAGGGTTTCCTCATCAGGATTTCCTCCATTTCCATTTTCTCAGTTTCCCTGGGAAAATGAGCCCAATCTCTTGGGGCTACAATGAGTATAGATGCTATTAGTAACTATCTCCGGAAGATTCTGAGGAACAAATGGGCCAGTGTTGGAAAGAACTTAACACAGTGCCTGGCACCTGGTACATGTGCAAAAAGTGTTAACTATTTCTGAGCCTTCGTCCTGGCCACCAAACTGAATGAGGTCACACACAGAGCTCCAAATTCCAGCTACTGTCTTTCAACTCTCTTTTAGCATCTTTGGTTTTAAAGCAGATTAGGTGCCCAAGCCAAACTTGTCTTCAGTTCAGCTCACTTGAAGTCCTTTTTATCAGTACTTTTGTGGTAACTCTGTCATTTCCACTGGCAAGCCCTCCTGGGACTACAAGCACCAGAGGCCCCACCAAGCACACTGGACCCAACCACGCACTGAGAATCCATAAAGACAAAAAAATTTTTCAAAATCTCTTGTTTACTTGGTACCACCACTCTACCCACAAGGGGGCGCTACCTCACATAGAATCCTTGCGTTTTTGCTGCAAAGATTAATCAAAACCTAAGACAGTGGCAGAATATGAACCCCATGTAAACAGAACCCCAAATTTGTCTAGAGACCAAACCCCTAATGTTGGGCACAGCCTGAGACTTGAACCCTAGCCTCGAGATGAGTCGTATTCTGAGGACTGTACAACATAATGGTTAAGGTCATGGCTTCCGGAGTCAACTTGCTTAGGTTCTGATTCTGGCTCTATCACTTCCTAGCTGTGTGCACTCTGAGCCTGAAAGTTTAACTGGAAAAGAGGGATACTATTAGGAACTATCTCAGGAAGATCCTAAGGAGCAAACAGGTTAATGTTTGTAAAGAGTTCAACACAGTGCCTGGCACCTGGTACATGCTCAAGACATGTTAGCTATTTCTCAGCCCTCTCCCTGGCCAACTGAATGAGGTCACACACTGAGTTCCAAATTTCAGCTACTGACTGTCTTTCATCTGGCGAGCTCATACAGCACGGTCCTGGGATGGTGGCTGGTGGCTCCATGAACCTGCATTCCCACAAAGGGTGACACAATTCAAGGTTCTCTGATGCCTCTCTTGCAAGTCCACTCTGGCCAGCTTCCTGCCATGTGCACCCTTATGCATTCAGGCTAAGGCTTCAGGTCAGTGTGCTAATTTTGGATTTCAGCTTTCCTGCTGGCCTTGGTCTTGGAGGCAGGCTTAAATTACATGTTCCTGCCCTGGAGAGCAACCCCACCCTCCCCAAACAAACAGGTACATGTACACCACAGAGTGAAACAGACACACAAACTTACATTCTGTCTCTCTCTCACACACACACATATACACACATACACACAGAGGCCTTTTCCACCCAAACTCCAGGAGTAAATCCCTGCTCAGTGGGGAGGGAATGAAAGGTAACTGAGCCCTGCAAGACAGCTGGGCAGCCGGCTCAGCCCCTGCCAGGCACTTTTCCTAGTAAGGGCATCCTTTGGGCGACAATAACCAATTGAAGACACAGCCCACAGGGAGCTCCATGACTGTTTCCCTTAGCCCTGCTAGCAATGTCCCCAGAACCTTTTTGGGTTCCGTATTTAGAGAGCTGCTGGTACTCACTGACCTGGTCAGCCGGCAGCTGGTGCCTGCCTGCCTGCCTGCCTCTTCTTTCTCTTCCCATCCTAATGGCTGTATCTGTACCCATAGAGATAAGTGATTCAAATTCCTCCCGTCTGTGGTCTTCCTTAGTGCTGTGCGTGGCCCAGGAGTGCCCTTTCCGAGTCTCGTTGTAAGCTTTGACCCTGCATGCTTCGACCCCTCCCTTGCCATTTCAGTCGTTTCCCCAAAGGGTTTGGATAAATTCTAGCTTCTCCAGCTGGAGGAATGGGTGGATAAGTCCTCCAGGGTCCCGTCAGTTTATGAAGATGGCTTCCCCTGTGCATGATTCCAAAACACCCATGAATTCATTTCAGAAATATTTAATGAGTCCCTATTATGTGTTAAGCATTGTTCGCAGTGTCAGATACACAGTTGAAAAAAAAATAAAAGAATTATCAAAGGAGCTCAAGAATAAGTGGGCTAAAATGCCAATATATGCTTATTACATGTTAGGCACTGTTCTGAATGCTTTGCCATCTATTAACTTCAAAACCATCTATTGGTCTTCAAAACCTCATGATATAAGGAATACTATTATGCCCATTTTACAGACGAGGATGCTAAGGATCAGAGAGGTTTCATCACTGTAGTGATTTGAAAAGCATCCTCCAAATTCACATCCACCCAGAACCTCAGAATGTGACCATATTTGTAAATAAATAAATAAATAAATAAATAAATAAATAAAAAGACTTTGCAGACATAATTCGTTAAGAATTTTGAGATGAAATCATCTTGGATTTAAGGTGGATCCTGAGTTCAATGACTGGTATCCTTTTATGAAGAGGAGAGGATACAATACAGAGAGACACAGACAAGAAGGCCATGTGATGCTGGAGGCATAGCTTGGAATGACGTGGCTGTTAGTCAGGGATCACCAAAGACTGACGACAATCATCAGAAGCTAGGAGAGAGGCGTACGACACTTTCTCCCTCAGAGCCCCCAGGAGGAACCAACCCTGCGGATGCTATGAACTGTGAGAGAATACATTTCTGTTGTTTTAAGCCATCCGGTTTGTGGTACTTTGTTGCACCAGCCCCAGGAAAAAAATGCAGTGACTTGCAGACCTAAGATTTGCACTTAAACAATCAGGCTCCTGATTCTGTCCCCTCAATTCCTCCTGTCTCCTATCTCTCACTCCCAAGTAGGGAACGTGGTTTGGGGGCCTCCACTGAAGAAGCTGGAAAAGTAATGCCCATGGTGACCCCAGATGAGTAATAGCCTGGCTCCTTCTAAACCTCAATTTTCTCATCTGTACCATCAGGAATTGGGGATAGATGGTATTTAAGGCCTCTTCCAGTCGTGGCATTTTTATGAGTCTATGATTCATAGTTTTGGGGGAGAGATGGCACAGTGACAGTCATCAGAGCAGGTTGTAGATGAGGGGATAGAGAATAAGCATTATATGTAATTGACTGATTTTCAAAAGGCCTGTGGATAAAACACTATTATGGAAAATTTTTCATTATCTTTCCCTGTTGTTCTCTTTATGTCTGTTTCTCTCCAACTCCCCCGCCTTCCCTCTCTTGCACATGCATATCCATCCTCACACCCACACACATGCCCAGAGACTCCTCTCCAACCCTGTAAAGTAAGTTCATATTTATGAATTTCAAACTGGTGCAGAGGGAAGGGGCCAGTGTATGAGTGTCCAGCAGTTCCTGGCAAGGGGAAAGGCATTGTGGGGAGGGGTGGAGAGGACTCTAGAGATTTGGGGCTGGAAACAGTGTTAATAAGTATGTTCATTAATGAGCCCAAGAAGGAAATGACTAATACGTTGATGGAAGGAGGCCGATGGCATCAAACTACTTGGTTAATTAAAACCACAGACGTTTTAGAGTGACTCTGAAAAGCCCCTGAGGATGGAAGTTGTCGATAGAAGGCAAATGAAGAATAAAACTAAGAAAGACCGTTCAGGGGGTAATCATTGAAGGAATGTCCTGCATAGAGAGGTATCTAAGACTGGGAAAAGAGAAAAAGGACAAAATACCACAATTCTGCTCACCCGTGGGCACTAAAAGCCCCCTAACACTTGCATGTTTCTTTATGAACGGTGTGATGCCTGACCATAGCTGTTTGCCTAGCAGGCACTGGGAAAAGGCCTGAGCCCAGGTCCAGAGCAAATAAGAGGAGCTACAGCACCCCATGAAAGCCTCTAAATATTGGCCGGGTGGAAGGGCATCAGAGGGTCTTTTCCATTGTCAACAGCCAAGTGGCATAGAACCTCCCAGGCTAGATATAGCTTTCTGCAGATATTAGCTCCCAGAAGGTGTTTCAAATGGAATGACAGGAAATGACTTCACAAATTGCCACAGCAATAATTTAGGTTCTGGGTGGTCGTTTGTGGAGCAACGATTGGTACCTCACAGCTTGTATACAAAGACCTTTGCCATAGAGATGGTCCTTAAGGCTTTGTCTCTTGGAAGAGTGGTAAAGTGCAAATACTTAGAAGTCTGGAATTAGACTAGACTTAACATGCTGCCCAACCTTGGTTTCTCCACCCAGAAAATGGGAATAATTATAGTGTCTACTTCAAAGGGTTGTTTTAAGGATCAAATTAGAAAACAGATAATGTACCATGCTTGCCATATAAGAAATACATAGCAGCCTTTGTCATTTCTACCTAGATGTCTTTCATGTACCTCAAATATGACATAACTCATTACTTCCCGGCATCACCATTAACTCAGTTTCTTTAACTATAAACTTCAGAGTCAACCTCAGCCTCCCTGTTTTCCTCCAACCCCCACATTCAATTGACCACCAAGGCCTAGTTTCTCTTCTTGATCCCTCTTGCCCCAATGCCTCCCTCTGGTACAGGTCCTCATCATTTCTTGCCTGAATGACTGCAACAGCCTCCTAACTGGTTTCTATGCTGCTGTCTTCTCCCTCTGCAGGTCATTATCCACAGTGTGCCCAGATAAGCTTTTTAAAATATGAGTCTGATTAGGGCACTATGCCTTAGCTTAAAACTTTTTCAGGACTCCCACTTTCCTTAAAGATTAGATCCAGTCTCCTGATTTTTTCCTACAAGGAAATTCACATTCTCTTCCTGTCCAGCCTCCTGTCTACTCCTCATATATTTTAGCTTATTTGAACCTCTTTTCCAAATATGCCGTGCTGTTTCACTGTTCCATGCCTTTGCAGAAGCTGTTTCCTCTACTCTTACCTGTTGAATCCTTACTCATCCAAAGCCAGGTTCAAATGTGCTCTACTTGAGAAGCCCTTCCTGTCCCTCTGAATTATATATTTTGCTCTCCTCCTTATAATCTCATTGCACTTAACCAGGACCTATGTGTAGTACTTCTCTTGTTAGCTAAAGATTGTTTAAAGATGTACCTACTTATCCCACTGGTCTGAGTACTCCCTGTTCCCATGCAGTAGTGAGACTAAGTTGACACTGTCCAAGGACTAGAATCAGGGCATCTGGCTATGGCCAGTCTGTGTCTTGGGCTCTCCTCTTCTTGTTTCTCTGCTGAGTCCGAAACAAACACTGTCACAAACCCCTAGGGAGCTTGAGAAACAGAGAAAATTCAGGTGACAGGAACTGATGTTGAACAAGCTAGTGCTACTGGATAAAATCTCATAACAATCCCTGATCAGTTTCCTGTCGTCAAGATACATGACCCAGTGCTGATGGCCCTGCAATTACAGCTCTTCTAATTGAATGTCGAGACCCCTGCTTTTGGAAAACCAGTGGCTTAAGCCCTCGCTGCCCAACCATAAGTATATGTTCTCTTTGGTCTCTATTCAAATTTAACAGACAGGTGTTGAGTGCCTACCATGTGCCAGGCATTGTGCAAAGCATTTTAGAAACATATCTTTATTTAATCATCATAAAAATCCTATCAAGAGGATATTATTATCTCCATTTGAAATATGATAAGAAACCTGATGGCTCCAGAGGTGAAAGGATTTGCTTGAGATTACTCAGCTAATAAAGATATCAGATATCATTTGGTGAGTTCCTACTGTGTGTCTGGCACTGTGTAAAATACTCTATGGGCATTAATTTATCTATACAACTCTGAAAAGTAGATGTTATAATCTCCATTGTATAGTTGTGGAAAACAGAGCTCAGAAATGAAATGATTTGACCAATATCTCATGATTAGTAACTTTCTACCACACCACATGGTCTCTTTGACCCCCCATCACACTAGAGTTCTCCAAGATGAAGGGCTGTATTATCCATGGCAAAGAAAATCTGTTCACAATGGTGCTTAGCATGTGGCACGGACAAATTAAAGAATGAAAGCCAGGATGCTCCAACCCAAACTTTAGGGACAGGTACTGCTGTGAAAAGAGTCCTAGGGAGGGCCAGCCCATTTTGCAGCACACCTCCCTGCCTCTTCAGGTACCTGGGGTAGGCATCTTTAATTCCTGGGGCTCTGGAGGAAAGCTACTTTCCTGGGAATGGAATGAGTTTTCAATGAGGAAACATTCCTATCACACACCCATTGCTCGAGAGACAATCTTTATTGACAAAAATTGAACAGAAATAGGAGCTGAAATGGAAGCCACAAACTTTTCCATATGGTCCTCTTTTGGGAGACACATGGATGATATATCTGGCACATCTACTAAGCATCCTTCCAGGGAGCCACTAGTTTCCTGTGTGGTCCTGGACTTCATTTCCACCACAAATCCAATGAGGTGATACACCAGAAGCCCTCTAAAGTTCGTCTAGTTTAAACCTACAGTTCCGGGCCCTCAAGAAGCCAACATTGATTGGCTGGTAACCTGTTGAGTGACCTGGGAGTGCAGCCAGCTCCCAGGTCGGTGTCAGGAGTGCCATATACCCAAGTGGCCAGTTTTAGACATTGCACCAAGTTGGGTGCTTCATCTTCTTCCTGACAGGCTCTTAAAGTAAGTGGACTGATGGGGTGGACAGGAAAATGATGACTCTGGCAGACTCAGCAAGATCCTTTCGTCTCTCCTCCACTGGCCAGAGCCACAGGCAAATGAAATGGCCTTTGGAACAGAACTGGCTCATTCCATTAAGGAGATGAGAGTTCTATTAATTGGCAAGAAAGTTTCAAAGGCAGGCAGATCAGCAACCAAGGCCCATGGCTAAGCACTACTCTCTGGGTAGAACAGATGGGGGCATTCTCCAGGCTTTGCGGTAGAGGTTGGAGAGCAAGAAGGCAGCTGATCTCAAATGGAGAGCACCAGCCTGGCAAATGCAATTAGAACTAGTCAGGGCTGCCCTTTCCCACTCCTTACCCCTGCCACTTCGAATTCCCTCACATTGACAGAATTCCATGTCTTGTTTTCACACCCCACCCCATTCCCCATTCAAATTACTTGCTGAATTTGTCTTCCCTGTTTATATTATAGCTCCCTGATGCTGTGGAACATTTCAAGCCCCGTAGAAGGCTCTCTCGTACCCCTTCCCAGTTAATATTCCTCCAGGAGGTAACCACGAATCCGGAATCATCTGGAGGGCTTGTTAAAGCATGGATGAGTGAGCCCCACCTTCAGAGATTCTCATTTAATAGATCTGGATGTGGCTCAAGAATGTACATTTATAGCAAGTTCTGAGGTGCTGCTGGTGCTTTGAGATGCACTGTACTAGTCTGACTTCTATCGGCAATGCTCAGCTTGCTTGTTCTTCAATGTTCTCTTTCATGTTTGCCTTCTTTTATCCAACCTTATGTCTGCAAAATTCATCTATGTTGCTGAATGCACCAGCAGTTTGTTTTTTACTGTATTTGTAGCATTTCATTGTATGAACATACGGCATTTTATTTATCATTCTACTGCTGAATGGACATTTGAGTGATTTCTAATTAGGGATTATTTTGAATGATGTTGCTTTGAACATTTTTTTGTCCTTTTTAGAAGGTGTTTTTAAAAAATTATTTTATTTTAATTTTAAGTTCCTGGATACATATGCAGAACGTGCAGGTTTGTTACATAGGTAAATGTGTACCATGGTGTTTTTCTGCATCTATTAACCCATTACCTAGGTATTAATTTTCACATGAATTAGCTATTTATCCTGATGCTCTCCCTCCTGCCACCCCCCAGACAGGCCCTGATGTGTGTTGTTCCCCTCCCTGTGTCCATGTGTTCTCACTGGCTGTGAATACTCTTGTACATGTTTTTAGGTAGGCATATGCACTTATTTCTCAATATACCTGAGTATAGAATTGCTAGATCATAGGTTAGTTTAGATCAAGTATATAATTTAGTTTGTTAGATACTGTCAAACAATTTTCTGAAGTGATTGTTCCTATTTGTACTCCTACCAGGAGAGTATATGGATTTTTAGTGCTCCTTATCCTTGCCAACACTTGTACTGATATCTTTTAAAAGAATTTAGCCATTTTGAGGTGTGTGTGTGTGTGTGTGTGTGTGTGTATGATTATGATTTTAATTTGCATTTACGATTTAACTAGATTTCATAGTGTAAAATTGTTTGTAGTGATGGAAATGTTCAGTATAGGCCTTCAAACAAGTGACAGCTGGTATGGACACCGCACATACCAGCTCAGATGGTATGGAGGAGCACTGGATGAAGAAGGGAAGGGGAAATGCTCAAGGGAAAATCCAAGCTTCTTCACTTTTTTGGTTCACTATTCTCCCTTGTATAGACAAGGCAATTCTCCTCCTGGAATGGAGTTGAGGTCTCAAAGTTAGCTTTTGGGCTTGGGAATACTGAAACTGTTAATGTCAATCCTCCAGATGGAAATGAACTTGGTATATTAGAGGTACAGAAGAAGAGTAATATGGTTTAAGTGTAAGAAAAAAAGAGGAGGATATAGATAATATCAGAGAGATCAGCAGGGACCATCTTTTGGAGGGTCTTATAGGTTTTGTGAAAGAGCTGGGAGTTCATTCTAAATGCAATGAGAATCCAATAAAGAGTTTTTGAAAGGAGAGTGACAGAATATGATTTATATTTTGAAAATATCACTGTGCTTAATGTGTAGGTCAATGGTTCTCATCCTTGGCTGCACGTTGGACTTGTCTTGAGAGCTTTAAAAAATATCGATTCCTGAGTTCCACCTCCTTAGATTCTGATTCAATTGGCCTGGAGTACAGCCTGGATATTTCAAGTTAAGACAGAGAGAAGTAGACATACTTGAGACATATTTTGGATGTGAGATATACTGAGTTTGGGGAGTCTCTGTGGATGGAGAGAAAGGGGTAAAAGATGTGACCCAGTGTCTTACTTGGGGCTTAAAATAGATGCTGGTGCCATTCACTAAAATGGGGAGCACTGAGGGAAGAGGAGCAGATTGGGGGTGGGGCCATAAGTTCAGTTTGGCCTATGTTGAGTTTAAGATACATGATCTGTTCAGAGAGGTAGACAGGACTCCATAATAGATTGGATTTGGAGAGGGCAAACGGAGAGGAAGAGCCATGGAGGATTTGCTCAGCTCATGTCTCATATTTCAGCCTTTTCACAATTCTCACCTTGATCATTTCCACTACTCTGATTTCGATCCTATCTCTGTTCTCTGGGTACTAATAGGCTAATCAAGTAAACTTCTTCCTGCAAATGTGTTAACTACATTTCATATCCCCTTGTGATGCCTTTACCCAACTAGAATACAAAAGTCCTATGGCATTCAAAGAGTAGCTCTTCTGATAGAAATTCAAAGCCTCTGTGGATGATTGGTGGGGAATGGTTAAGAGAAGCTGTGGTAGAATTTTGCCCCTTCAATTTCAGTGAGGACTAGATGGACTTATCAAGATAAAACAGGTTGTGCCCTGACTTCCTTTGGGAAAATTCAAGGCCTGAGCTAGAAATTTTATATCTATTATCTCATTTAGTATCTCAAATCACTTGAGTTGTTATTATTACTATTTTACAATTAAAGAAACCAAGGCCAATGAAGGTTAAGCAACTCATTCAGAGTCATACAACTAGTCAGATGCAGAATCTGGAAGTATATTTCTGCCATGATTGCTTAGAGATTTTTATTCATTAATTTGTTCTCATTGTGCACTAGAGTACATGCCTCTGGGAGTCCAGAACATCCTGCATAGAGCCATTCTGAGGATTATCAAGGGAATAAAGAGTTCTTTTAGATAGAAGCTAGATTGACTGGTGGACTGGAATAGGGCCACCATTGGTGAGCTCCATCTCCTGGGTCCTGTCTTATAATAATCTGTCCCCACTTCTGCTCCTGAAACAGAAATCTGAGGAGCTGGAAGAGCCTTTGAAGAGCAAAGAAGCTCATTCTAAAAGTAGGGAAACAGGGCAGAGAGAGGCAAGGTACTTTGCCCAAAGTCACAGAGCCAATTAGAGGCAGAATCAGGGAAAACCTGGAGAGGAGGCTCCCAATAGCATATATGTCCAGGAGGAGGCAGCTTTCTAAAAGAAGAATTTAGTAGGGGAAAGAGCAGAAATAATCCTGGGGCTATAGCAGAGAACTCTGCCCAGAACCACTGCAGTCACGTTCCACTCAGTGCTTGCTCCCCGTGCTAACGCAGCCCTCAGCTCATGGCTAGAAAAAGACATAGGACAGGGCTTCTTAATGAGAACATTTGGGAACCCGGGAAAGGTTAATGATCTGCAGCCTCGACCATCCGTCAGCTGCCCAGCCAGAGACAGTAAACACAGTTACTCATCTAATTAGCCAGAAAAGGCTGGGCAGGGGCTGAAGATGGGGCGTTGGAGATTACAAACTAAGTGTCCACCTGCTTAAGGTTGCTGAGAGAGGCTACCAGAGGGCACAGACCACCATTCCTGGAGGCATTTGGAAGGGGACTCACTCTTAACTGATACTCCTGCAGCTCTGGCTGCAGGCACGTGGTGAAAGGCACGGACATTTATTGAGGGCCTCTTCTGTGTCAGACACTGTACTGAGTCAATTCTATATGTGTCATCTTATTGTGTCCCCCCAACAACACTGCAAAGTTCTTACATTTATTGAGCACCTGCTGGATGCCAGTCACTATATATATGTGTATATATAAATATATCTATATCTCCATATGTATATTGCAAATGGTTGCTGCATCATAAAAAAATAGGTTTTTAAAAAATTTCATTTATTTATTTATTTTTACCAGAGATGGGTCCAATCTTCTGGGCAACTGAAGAGAGTGAATGTGCATATAAGTGTGTGCCTGTGTGCTTGCATTTGTGTGTGTGGAGTTGACGGAAACCGCCGCATAGACATGTGTATACGTCTTCCTCACACTCTTACTCTTACAAGCATACAACCCAACCCACTATTTGTAATACCTACACACAGACACACACACACACACACACACAGACATATATATGCCAGTCACTATATATAATCATATTGTAATTCTTCAAAGAATCCTAGGAAGTAGTTGGTATTGTCCACAGGATATGGTTTGGCTCTGCGTCCTCACCCAAATCTCATCTCAAATTGTAATCTCCACATGTCAGGAGAGGGGCCTGGGGGAAGGTGATTGAATCGTGGAGGCAGACTTCTCTCTTGCTGCTCTCATGATAGTGAGTAAATTCTTATGAGATCCAGTTGTTTAAAAGTGTGTGGCACTTCCCTCTACTCTCTCTCTCTCTCTTTCTCTCTCTCCCCTGTTCCACCATGGGAAGATGTGCCTTGTTCCCCCTTCACCTTCCACCATGATTGTTAAGTTTCCTGAGGCTTCTCAGTCATGCCTCCTGTTAAGCATGCAGAACTGCGAGTCAACTAAACCTCTTTTCGTAATAAATTCCCCAGCCTCAGGTAGTTGTTTATAGCAGTGTTAAAAGGGACTCATACACCACATTTTACAGGAGAGAAAATTGAGCGTGATTGGTTAATTTGCTGACCTATTTAGCAAATATGTATTCATGACCACTCTGTGCCAGGGACTGTGCTAGGTCATAGGGATATAATGGTAAAAAGGCACATATTTTGCCCTTGTGGGGTACCTACTGTCTAATGGGGAAGACAAACATTAAATATGAGCTCCACAACTAGAAAGCAGCAAAACTAGATAGGGATCTAGTGTAGGGGAAAGCTGTAGGAAGGATGGTGACGGGGCTGAGGTGACAGGGACTGTAGCAATCAGACCAGTATACCCTTGCTCATGACCGGCCTAGTTTGGCTCCAGGAGGCCAGGCCCTGGGGCAAATAATGTATTGCTGCTTGGGGCAGTGGGAGAGACCTCTCTAGACATATGTGCTCATTGGACTCTGTGGCAATGAGTGGGAGAAAATTCTCTAGACACGTGTGCACATTGGATGCATGTGCTGAAAGATTCTTTGCTTTCTCAGCTGCCAAGAATGATTTCAGCTCCAAAGAGGAGCTATTGAGGTGAGGGATAAGTTTGTGATTGCCAAGTAGTCAATGGAGTGAGCCACAGCAGGGGAATGGGTATTCTTTGAGCACCTGGTGTGCCAAACCCTGTGTGAAGTCCTGTGAGGGGGTGGCTGGGAGCAGTCAAAGACTGTTTTTTTCCAGGGAGGCTTTTAATCTAGGTTGGAAGTGGGACTTATTTTTGTGGAAAGATTACGGAAGATAGCCAGTTAAGAGCTTAATAGGGCAGTTCTGACTCATTAGCTCAGAAGCCTGGGACTCTTTGAGGGCTTCTTGGAAGAGAGAGAGGAAGAGAAGCAGCATGACACACAGAGTGTGGAGGCGAGTAAGCAGACGGAGAGGGAGAGAGAAATATAAGCTCCATCAAAGCAGAGGCTTTTGTCTGTCTTGTTCACTGAAAAATCTCCAATGCCTAGACCACTGCCTTGCACATAGTAGGTGCCCAGTCAGTAACTGCTGAATGTACAGTTAGGAATGGAGGTAAAATATA